>KZ073042.1:183160-205090 GCA_002091845.1 Anopheles cracens
CTGACGCACGAATTCGAGCGCTTTAAGCTTCTTTTCCAGGAACTCGAGCTGCTGTGATTCCAGCTGCTTCCGGTACTCCTCCAGACGGGTTTCCTTGATCTGATCGCAGTGGATGTTGGTCAGTTTGCGCAACGAGTCCTTGCGTGTGATCCAGTGGAAATGCCTGTGGCGAAAAGGTATAACACGTGGTGCTTGTACTTGTATTTCCTAGCCAAGGTGTAACGTTTTGAAACTTACGTTGGGTACGGTTTGTACACGAGGTCCAGCTTCTCCAGAATGTACTCAAATCGTCGATAGTCCCAGCGACGGAGGTAGCGCAGGAAGCGCTTCCTTTTGTCGATCAACTCCTTCAACTGCACCTTCACAACGGATTGGCGTGGGAACTTTTCCATATACTCCTGTAAGCTGCGTATCCTGGCCGTCATGAGTCCCACTGGAAGCGAATATAACGATAACCCAATATCTGCACGCATAGAAACACCCATCTCCCAACTCACGTTTCGCCTCCATGGAACCGTAGTCGAGCTCGTGTCGGTACACCCTTCGCACCATGTCCTCTTTAAAGTTTTCCACCATTTCCCGGCGCCGGTTGTGCTGGAGGGTGAATAAATTGCGCACATTCTCGTCGGCCGTTTCCAGCTCTTTCGACTCGCGGAAATCCTTCATCAGCTCGTTGCCGGCTATTTGCGGCAAGGCTTGCAGGTCGCCCGATTTTTCCGGCTTGTAGCAGGGAATCTTTTCCGGCCGG
The DNA here is from genome assembly GCA_002091845.1 of Anopheles cracens. Lineage (NCBI taxonomy): Eukaryota > Metazoa > Arthropoda > Insecta > Diptera > Culicidae > Anopheles > Anopheles cracens. Next base: position 183,909 of record KZ073042.1, read on the forward strand.
ACCCATTTGATTTTGAGATCCGATTTTAGTGCGTACGTACGAACTATCTGGTTGATGCTGGGTGCAATCGTTTTTAGTTTGGCCAGTGCGTTCATGTTGGAAATATTATTGTTACGAAAGATGATGGCCCTCCTGTTCCGACGGTGTGATTTTTTTTCTTTTTTTTGTTTACGTTAGACTGACAGTTCTCCGTCGGCCATACTAAGTGACATCTCTTGTAAACAATCCACAAATGGCGGGTACGGTCATCGGAATGGCGGTTTGCAATAATAAATATTATTTTAAATTTAATATTTCTCGAGGTGTTAGGTTTATTATAGCAATTATCAATGCTAACACGCTTTGAAAATTTATCGTACAATTTTCTTTGAAATCTAACCTCCAAATAGCTCCCGAAACGTTGACCGTTTTCGTTAAGTAATAATTTAAAATGACCGTTATCAAATGCAACCGTAGCAACACAAATCGCGTGAATCTTTGCAAATATTCTGAGCACTTTGAATCGTTCGTGCTTTGAATGCTTGACATGAGTGAGCACATGAGACATATAAAAATAGTTCAGATTAGCTATTGTACATTTTACTCCACGTTTGATGAATATTTCTTTTCTTTTATTCCAGATGATAAATTTGTTTCACCGTGTATACTTTATCGTATTATGTACACATAATTTTCTAATGCTTTCGTGTGCCAGATTATTTTGTTCTTTTCGTCTCCCTCTCATCACAGGCGAGAGTATGATTGAATTCACCTTGACCAGATCTGTGTGACATCCATCATCGAGATGAATGACCGAGTGTTTACTTTCTGTTGCGGATGTGCTTGCGATGGTAGTGGTTGGGAATCCCCGAGTGGATTTCATGCTTTGATAGCAAACATCAATTGCTAAATTTAAACACCAGAACCAGAAGCCAGACCAGGAGTTAAAAACAATAAAATAACAAACTACGCAAGTCGATGAATCACAAACAACACTTATTTAGTACCGTATACACCTCAGAATGTTTTCTGTTTTTAGTTCCGTCAAAAACACTGAGTTATGATATCGAAAGAATCATAGAATGATCAACGAAAGGAATGTAAGAAACTCTAATCGGATTTCAGATACGACCAAAAATACGCATTATGTTCTATGCGAAGAACAGGTTCGTTTTATTTACGTAATCGTGACGAAGAACACGGTCTCATAAGCAAAGGGCTATCAAAACAGCTTAAAACTATAAAAAAGTTAGCACTGGAGGAGAGCACAGACATGACGAAACATTAGTGAAGTAAATTCATTCCGTAACAGAGTGGTGATGCTTCGTTAGTAATCCTTTGTTCATAAGCCTGAATAACATTACAAAACGTATCCTGTTTTTTACTCTTTAAAGCACAAACAAAAAGAACACTGACGTAATCAAGGCGATGGAATTTCAGCATCAGGCTTAAATGCCACCAAAAAAACGAAGTTCCTGTATAACGAGAACGAACGAAAAATAAAACATTGAGTCTATTCGTACCCGAAACGAAAGTGAATTAAGCTGAAAGGGAAAACTGTAAAGCAAAGAATGGCCTTCGTCCCTTCACGGGGAAGAGTAACAATTATGCTCCACCTTAACTTCGTATCCCTTTACGCGCTTTCCGTCCCCAACTTCTTGCAAGAGCGAAGCATCGGTAAAACAAAAAGTGGAGCAAATAAACATCAGCTGCAAGCGGCGTGCTATCCTCACGACCAACGCACCCGTGCTGCCTTTCACGTAACCACAATGTCACGGCATTCGATGCTCGCAGACGAACACGACGGCGACATAGGAAGTTTGAAGCCTATAACGAAGCCACACTGATTGATCACATAAAGTAGTAGTCCTTGTACTTAAGGTGGGCTTAAGGTTTGTACAGGTTTTTTGTTTCTTTGAAAGAAGGATTTTGTTACACTTAAGAACATGAAAACATGGCGAACGGTGGAGATACAGCAGGAGACGTTGAGCTGGTTCTGGTCGAAGGTCGCGGGCGGTAATTTCTCCTTGCAGGCATTCATCTCCACGACAGACGATTGTGCGCTACACTTGACTAATAGCAGCTGACGGGGATTCCCGGCAGGTTCAGTTCTTTTGGAATGTCGTCTTCATTCCATTTCCGCGTTGCTCGTCTAGTTGTGATAGCTGGCGAAGGCGTCGTGACATGTTTCTTTGTCACGCTCCTCTCGGGAGCGTCAGACAGTACAGTATCTAGAAACAGTTAACCATCCAGGCAACTCTCACCAAGATCCACCCGTTTTGATTTGCATGTGTTGCACACTGTACCGTGTCCACCGTGTTCCACTCCTGTCTCGCCTGGCTCCACCATCTCAAAGCGGTCAACGACCAACGAAGAAACGGCGCTTTTTTCAAGGATATTATGCTCTTCCTGATGAAGATCGGAAAACCTGAACCAAACGAGCGAACACGAAAAAACAACAACGACGACATCATTAAGGTGATCTTTGAGCCTCGGCTAGATCCGTAAAACTTGAACTTGAACGGCGCGCGATCGGCCCAGTCTCAGTGTTCAGTAAGTCCACTCCGGGCGCAACCCCTCCAGAAAAAAAAACTCGACACCGTGACTCAACCACCGCCACCCAATGGCACAGCGCAGATCTTCCGCGGCGTGGTCTCGTGTAATGTCGTCCAAGCCGGCCGGCCTCCCTTTGCACGAGCGTCTCCCGCTCACCTGTCGAGATCCTCGCGCGCAGGTTGTTTGTTTGCCACTCGCACTGGGAAACTCCCCTGTCCTCTGCGTCTAGCCACCCGGATTACAGATTTTACAGAGAGGGGATGCTGTACGCAACATTGTGACCGCGTGCCGCGTCCGTGGGCGCAGCATAAAAACCATTATTTGACTATCGATTTAAAGCATTTGTACGGCAGACGTCGGACCATACACATCGCTGGCGCGGACTGTCACCTGTGTGCTTCGATTGTGCAATCGTTCGTGCGTGCGTGAGTGTGTGAGAAAGACAGTGATAGCCTCGAGATGAAACTGTTTGTGGCATTGTTCGCGCTGCTCGCGGTGGCCCTTGCAGCCCCGGCGCCCCAGTTTGGCTTCGGATATCCCGGTCTGGGCGGAGGTATTTACCTGGGAGACGATGGGAACGCTTCGTAGCGTTTCCCACCAGAGGGCGTCGGTGTGAAGAGAGTGTGGTGTAGTGATTTTGACGTCTCTCTCTCTTTTGTAGTGGTGTAGTAGGCCGCGCTAGTGCAGCCAACTGACAGTTGGGACACACAGCATGGTGTAACAGTTGCCCAAGTTTTCGACTAACAGTAGCACTTAAGTGGTTGCGTTCCTGTAGTGATTGAGTGTAGCATTCAACTAATCGATTCAACTTTTCTTCCTTTACCGGTGACCGACGACGTCTTCAAATTGAAACTCTTGTAATTTGCGTTCAAAATTTGTACGAACAGCAAAGGCATACCGGAAAGGTAGTTTAACTGTCACAATTGTGGTCCCAGCGGAAAGCAACATGATGTTTATTTCTTTCAAATGTTTTTCCCCCTTTTCACATCTGATTACGATGCGCATTTGCGCGCAACACTTCTGTAATGCATTCCTTGCAAACACGCCTCATCGCTGACATGTTTGCTTCGACCGATCGTTGGGCAAACAAATTCGCTGCACCTGATCGCGCTTCCTTATCTGGCCTTCCTGATGCACCTTGCTGATGCGTGCACACTCAATAAAACACACACCCACATCTAAACACGCTCAAACAGCACTCCGTCGAGGTACGATAGTTTCCCCAAATTGATGCACACACACGTGGTACGATCCGTTTAATTAAGCCTTTTTTCTCCGCGAATTTGTTGTTATTTTGTTGTATTCTTTGCGTAAATTTGTAAAAACAATTTGAAGCACCAACCACTCAAACCTTACCTCCGTTCTGAAGGCAAGCTCTCGACTTATTGATTTTAGTTCTCGAACAAACAAACAATCTGTCTCGTGTCTCTTGCAAAATAAAGTCATCCTGCCCATCGCAGGTTGAAATATAACCCCACGCGTAGAATAAATTTGTTCAGCAGAAATCCCCGGATTCTTTCAAAATTTCACACCATTCTATGGGACCAGGTACACACCCCCACCCGGGTGGAGTGTCGCGAATGGAATGGGACAATAACCGTTCAGGGGTTGTTGTTGAGATTGAGTTGCCAGGCGTCTTGACATCTTTAGGACGTCGTTTGCTGCCGTTTTGTGCGTGATTTTGCAGAAGCTAATGTTTACCATTCCATTGACGGCGCGGGTTTGTATACACATCGCTGGCGCGGACTGTCACCTGTGTGCTTCGATTGTGCAATCGTTCGTGCGTGCGTGAGTGTGTGAGAAAGACAGTGATAGCCTCGAGATGAAACTGTTTGTGGCATTGTTCGCGCTGCTCGCGGTGGCCCTTGCGGCCCCGGCGCCCCAGTTTGGCTTCGGATATCCCGGTCTGGGCGGAGGTATTTACCTGGGAGACGATGGGAACGCTTCGTAGCGTTTCCCACCAGAGGGCGTCGGTGTGAAGAGAGTGTGGTGTAGTGATTTTGACGTCTCTCTCTCTTTTGTAGTGGTGTAATGCCGGCTGCTGTTTGGTTGGTAGATTTATGGTAATTAAACAAAAGCACATGTTGAGATTTGTATTACTGAATAATAATGTGTTAATTTCAACTAAGGCAGGCGCGTGCTCTATTCAAATATACCGTAATTGATAGTTAACTTTTACATTAGTTGCGCCCTTTTCGTTTTCTCATAAATGACACGATCGTACTGCGTAGTAGCTTTCGTTCTTACCCTTACTAATAGTAGTTTGCAAACTAAACGCTCGGTTTACGGTCGGTTCTTCTAGGCTTTATTCCAGTAGCGGTTGCGGTTCCCGTAGCGGTCGCACCGATCGGTGTTGCACCGGTCGGTGTCCTATCCCCCGTTGGATACGTAGCGCCAGGTAATGGGGTCGGGTTCGTCGCCATGACTTCGTTGGAGACTTTTCACAACGTGGGGCTTCTCGACAGAGTCGTCGTATGGGGAAACTGTAACTCTTTATTAATCATTCCGTTTACGTGTTTTACCTTTTTTTGTTGTAACCACTGACACCTCCTTCGATGGAACTTGCTTCGGCGGAAAAGGGTATCACCATCGTCCCCGCTACCATCGACCATACCCAGACCCGTATTACGGTGGACACTACCCGGTGGGTCCGGTGGGTGGCGGCGGTTTCTCCGGCAGCCAGGCTAACGCCCAGTCGGCCTCGTTCAACATTGGGCTCGGCGGCATTTCGGGATCGTTCTCGAACTCGAACGCGAACTCGTTCGGCGGAGGCCACGGCGGCGGTTTCGGGGGATCCGGTGCGCAAGCGTCGGCCCAGTCTGCCTCGTTCGGCGGTGGCCTCGGAGGATTCGGTGGATCGGCGTCGAACGCTCAGGCATCGGCTAACTCGTTCGGTGGTGGTGGCGGTGGTTTGTTCCCGTAAGTATCGGACCCGACAACGACTTGTAATGTTGAAAAAATACTCATCATCTCAATATTATTTCAGATTCTTCTAAGTTATCGTTTCCGTCGACTGTACATAAGGTGATCGCTAGCGACTAGCGACGCGTGACACAACCACAAGTCCCATTTCCCAATGCATTACCAATCGGAGACCGCCCCCTGTTGCAGTGAAGCCATTTTCGTGTTGTAAGATATTTTAATGATTATTTATGAATAAAACATCTTGTACAAAATTCGAACCCCCCATCCCTTCGACGAGAAACAGAAACAGCCCCAAACACGACACCTAAACAGGTTGATTGCATACACCCTTCGAAATGGGGCCAACGCGTCGAACATATTGAAAGACATCTACGCCCGGCAGGCAAGTGACAAGTGACGAACCTTTTCTTCTCGTCTGAAGCACCGTCGGTTTTGGAAAGGTGGTTTGCCTCGGCCAAGGTCGAGTTCGTAAGCGTATGTGTTGTTTTGTTTTGACCTTTAAAACATTAAATTCTATGGATCTAAACAGGACAAAGCCATTTTCCCCTGCTTCTCAGATGATGAAATCGATATAAAAAATATCGACAGTAATATCTACAACAACAACAACAAACTAAAATAATGAACCAATGTAAGTGAGGTTTTACTATTATAGTAACAGTAAAGAAATAAATGAAATGGTTAAAAAGTTGTTTTAAATTATAGTATTTAGATAAAACATGCATTAAAACGACCATTTTGACCAGTGCGTTCCCTTCAAAATTCTCTAAGGAAACAAAAGACTTAAACGCCTCTATCGCAGGAGACGAACCTCTGTGTGCTGCTCGAGCAAATTGTCATATATGTCAGATCATTCAAAGTAACAAAAAAGCTGAGCCATCCAAGGTTTAGGTTACGATTAACGCGTGGTGATCGATTGACATCGCTGATATTCGGCTAGGATGTAGGGAGTTCACACCTCGGCGCAAGGTCGCCGCACCGTGAGACGTGTGAATTGATAGAAAAAAAAAAGAATTCGAAAGATACCGTTTTTTATCTGACGATGTCAGTGGCCTCTAAAGTTGATCGTGATACCCTTTTCGCGATTGAATTTCAATGACAGATGACACATCATTGCATTACTATTTTGTTCTTACCCAACTAGATGATGTATTATAGATTTCTATATTACTTCATTGTTTATTCTTCTTTATTAATAGCTTTATCGTTATGTTTCCTGGTTATTAAATTTACATGGCAAATAAAACGATGCTAATTTCAGCGGTTTCCTATTTAAATAAATGATCAAATATCTGGCTGCTGCATACGATTGCTGTCCGTCACTAGGTGTGTCTGACTACGAGACGTCTCATTTATCTACCGAAAAAACTTCCTAGCCCGAGAGCGTTGGAGAAGCCACTGAACAGACCTGAAAGTAAAAGAATGCTAATAGCCAATCCGAACGATCGTCTTTCGCCTTACGCTGGCATCAACTACATACTTGATATGCCCGAACCAGTGTATGTAGAGGTTGGTCTGAGTGGTGGCGGCTGCTGGAATCCCGAATTGAAATTGTTCTGTGGATTCCACGGCTGCTGGAAGTACGTTTGCTGAACTGCGGGCTGTGGATACTGAGCGTACTGAAGTTGCTGAACTGCCGGCTGTGGATACTGAGCGTACTGGAGTTGCTGGGCCGCCGGCTGAGCGTACTGGGGTTGTTGGTAGATAGGCTGCTGTTGCTCTACACTTGACTAATAGCAGCTGACGGGGATTCCCGGCAGGTTCAGTTCTTTTGGAATGTCGTCTTCATTCCATTTCCGCGTTGCTCGTCTAGTTGTGATAGCTGGCGAAGGCGTCGTGACATGTTTCTTTGTCACGCTCCTCTCGGGAGCGTCAGACAGTACAGTATCTAGAAACAGTTAACCATCCAGGCAACTCTCACCAAGATCCACCCGTTTTGATTTGCATGTGTTGCACACTGTACCGTGTCCACCGTGTTCCACTCCTGTCTCGCCTGGCTCCACCATCTCAAAGCGGTCAACGACCAACGAAGAAACGGCGCTTTTTTCAAGGATATTATGCTCTTCCTGATGAAGATCGGAAAACCTGAACCAAACGAGCGAACACGAAAAAACAACAACGACGACATCATTAAGGTGATCTTTGAGCCTCGGCTAGATCCGTAAAACTTGAACTTGAACGGCGCGCGATCGGCCCAGTCTCAGTGTTCAGTAAGTCCACTCCGGGCGCAACCCCTCCAGAAAAAAAACTCGACACCATGACTCAACCACCGCCACCCAATGGCACAGCGCAGATCTTCCGCGGCGTGGTCTCGTGTAATGTCGTCCAAGCCGGCCGGCCTCCCTTTGCACGAGCGTCTCCCGCTCACCTGTCGAGATCCTCGCGCGCAGGTTGTTTGTTTGCCACTCGCACTGGGAAACTCCCCTGTCCTCTGCGTCTAGCCACCCGGATTACAGATTTTACAGAGAGGGGATGCTGTACGCAACATTGTGACCGCGTGCCGCGTCCGTGGGCGCAGCATAAAAACCATTATTTGACTATCGATTTAAAGCATTTGTACGGCAGACGTCGGACCATACACATCGCTGGCGCGGACTGTCACCTGTGTGCTTCGATTGTGCAATCGTTCGTGCGTGCGTGAGTGTGTGAGAAAGACAGTGATAGCCTCGAGATGAAACTGTTTGTGGCATTGTTCGCGCTGCTCGCGGTGGCCCTTGCAGCCCCGGCGCCCCAGTTTGGCTTCGGATATCCCGGTCTGGGTGGAGGTATTTACCCGGGAGACGATGGGAACGCTGCGTGGCGTTTCCCACCAGAGGGCGTCGGTGTGAAGAGAGTGTGGTGTAGTGATTTTGACGTCTCTCTCTCTTTTGTAGTGGTGTAGTTTAGTTTCAACTAAGGCAGGTGCGTGCACCCTTTTTCCTTTTCTCATAAATGACACGATCGTACTGCGTAGTAGCTTTCCTTCTTTCCCTTACTAATAGTAGTTTGCAAACTAAACGCTCGGTTTACGGTCGGTTCTTCTAGGCTTTATTCCAGTAGCGGTTGCGGTTCCCGTAGCGGTCGCACCGATCGGTGTTGCACCGGTCGGTGTCCTATCCCCCGTTGGATACGTAGCGCCAGGTAATGGGGTCGGGTTCGTCGCCATGACTTCGTTGGAGACTTTTCACAACGTGGGGCTTCTCGACAGAGTCGTCGTATGGGGAAACTGTAACTCTTTATTAATCATTCCGTTTACGTGTTTTACCTTTTTTTGTTGTAACCACTGACACCTCCTTCGACGGAACTTGCTTATGGCGGAAAAGGGTATCACCATCGTCCCCGCTACCATCGACCATACCCAGACCCGTATTACGGTGGACACTACCCGGTGGGTCCGGTGGGTGGCGGCGGTTTCTCCGGCAGCCAGGCTAACGCCCAGTCGGCCTCGTTCAACATTGGGCTCGGCGGCATTTCGGGATCGTTCTCGAACTCGAACGCGAACTCGTTCGGCGGAGGCCACGGCGGCGGTTTCGGGGGATCCGGTGCGCAAGCGTCGGCCCAGTCTGCCTCGTTCGGCGGTGGCCTCGGAGGATTCGGTGGATCGGCGTCGAACGCTCAGGCATCGGCTAACTCGTTCGGTGGTGGTGGCGGTGGTTTGTTCCCGTAAGTATCGGACCCGATAACGACTTGCAATGTTGAAAAATTACTCATCATCTCAATATTGTTTTAGGTTCTTCTAAGTTATCGTTTCCGCCGACTGTACATTAGGTGATCGCTAGCGACTAGCGACGCGTGACACAACCACAAGTCCCATTTCCCAATGCATTACCAATCGGAGACCGCCCCCTGTTGCAGTGAAGCCATTTTCGTGTTGTAAGATATTTTAATGATTATTTATGAATAAAACATCTTGTACAAAATTCGAACCCCCCATCCCTTCGACGAGAAACAGAAACAGCCCCCAAACACGACACCTAAACAGGTTGATTGCATACACCCTTCGAAATGGGGCCAACGCGTCGAACATATCGAAAGACATCTACGCCCGGCAGGCAAGTGACAAGTGACGAACCTTTTCTTCTCGTCTGAAGCACCGTCGGTTTTGGAAAGGTGGTTTGCCTCGGTCAAGGTCGAGTTCGTAAGCGTATGTGTTGTTTTGTTTTGACCTTTAAAACATTAAATTCTATGGATCTATAGGATAGAAAGATAAAGCCATTTTTCCCCTGCTTCTCAGATGATGAAATCGATATAAAAAATATCGATAATAATATCTACAACAACAACAACAAACTAAAATAATGAACCAATGTAAGTGAGGTTTTACTATTAGAGTAACAGTAAAGAAATAAATGAAATGGTTAAAAAGTTGTTTTAAATTATAGTATTTAGATAAAACATGCATTAAAAACGACCATTTTGACCTGTGCGTTCCCTTCAAAATGCTCTAAGGAAACAAAAGACTTAAACGCCTCTATCGCAGGAGACGAACCTCGGTGTGCTGCTCGAGCAGTTTTCCAGATACGCCGGACCATTCAAAGTAACAAAAAAAGCTGAGCCATCCAAGGTTTAGGTTACGATTGACGCGTGATGATCGATTGACATCGCTGATATTCGGCTAGGATGTAGGGAGTTCACACCTTGGCGCAAGGTCGCCGCACCGTGTGGCGTGTGAATTGATAGAAAAAAATGAATCCGAAAGATACCGTTTTTTCATCTAACGATGTCAGTGGCCTCTAAAATTGATCGTGATACCCTTTTCGCGACTGAATTTCAATGACAGATGACACATCATTGCATTACTATTTTGTTCTTACCCAACTAGATGATGTATTATAGATTTCTATATTACTTCATTGTTTATTCTTCATTGTTTATTAATAATAGCTTTATCGTTATGTTTCCTGGTTATTAAATTTACATGGCAAATAAAACGATACTAATGTCAGCGATTTCCTATTTAAATAAATGATAAAATATCTGGCTGCTGCATACGATTGCTGTCCGTCACTAGGTGTGTCTGACTACGAGACGTCTCATTTATCTTCCGAAGAAACTTCCTAGCCCGAGAGCGTTGGAGAAGCCACTGAACAGACCTGAAAGTAAAAGAATGCTAATAGCCACTCCGAACGATCGTCTTTCGCCTTACGCTGGCATCAACTACGTACTTGATATGCCCGAGCCAGTGTATGTAGAGGTTGGTCTGAGTGGTGGTGGCTGCTGGAATCCCGAATGGAAATTGTTCTGTGGATTCCACGGCTGCTGGAAGTACGTTTGCTGAACTGCGGGCTGTGGATACTGAGCGTACTGAAGTTGCTGAACTGCCGGCTGTGGATACTGAGCGTACTGGAGTTGCTGGGCCGCCGGCTGAGCGTACTGGGGTTGTTGGTAGATAGGCTGCTGTTGCTTCAGTTGGTTTTGTGGCGTTTGTGGTGGTGAAAATACACTTTGTATCCGCTGGGGTTGCTGCACCACCATTATCTGTTGTGTTTCTGGCGATTGCTCTGTCCGTCGTAGCGCAACCAACTGCTGCCTTTGAACTTGTGGCACATTCGCAACGAAAGACGTACGGCTGCCAGTATCTGAAATAAATATATAGTATTTTCATTTACGGTACCAAGGTATATAACAATATCGAAGTACTTACTAACGTTGCTACTAATTTCCACCTTTCCAACCTTTCCACCCGATTGTTCGCTCACAAGGTATTGGGGATCGTTCGACGCTGCAGATAAAGAATGTGTGATGCGTAGGAGTTGGCTGGTTGCGACGGTCTTCCACGGCATAACTTACCTCCCTGTTGGACACAACTGCATCGGCCGAGCAGCACACTCAGCCAAAATGCGAGTACGACGCATTGGTTCTTCATCACGCTGTTCTGAAGAGCAGCTAGCTCTTGGAAGGATCGTATCGTACTAACTACTGCGTTCATGGCCATAGCGGCTTTCAGCCAGCGTGGTCAGGAAGACTATTCACATAGGATGGGACAACCGAAAACCGGTTTGGAACCGATTTTGGCAGCAAGTATCTTCAACGTTCATTCATTGCCTTTGGTGTGGTACTTCGTTGTGTTTTGCGAACATTGATTTACATAACATTTGCATATCTTTGCGGGGTTGGACACAACTGCATCGGCCGAGCAGCACACTCAGCCAAAATGCGAGTACGACGCATTGGTTCTTCATCACGCTGCTCTGGAGAGCAGCTAGCTCGTGGAAGGATCGTATCGTACTAACTACTGCGTTCACGGCCATAGCGGCTGGCAACCAGCGTGGTCAAGAAGACTATTCACATAGGATGGGACAACCGAAAACCGGTTTGGAACCGATTTTGGCAGCAAGTATCTCTAACGTTCATTCATTGCCTTTGGTGTGGTACTTCGTTGTGTTTTGCGAACATTGATTTACATAACATTTGCATATCTTTGCGGAAGGCCGACCCCATCGATGGAAGCATTTTAATTTTAGAGCAGATATTTCGTTGCACAGAGTTTAGTGGACACAAATGACATTGATATATTTAAACATATCAACCATTTCTTTGCATTTTGAAGAAGCGTCCGCTGCTAAACCCTTCGATTGCCAACGTTTGGCAGTTGCGTTCGCTGTCGTTGTACCTGGTTTTGCTGCTGCCGGAGCAGTTGTTGCTTTCGGCGTTTTTCCTGCTCCTCGAATGGATTAACCAGGTTGTTCAACGATTGCAGCCGTCGCTGCTGTAGCTCGGCTAGTCGGGCCGCTTTCTGCTGCTGTTGCGCTTTCTCGTTGGCGAGCAGCTGCTGTTGACGCAGCCGCTGTTGCAGCGCCTGCTGCGCCTTCAGACGCTGCTGTTCGGCGAGTGCGTTCTGGAAGCTTGACTGACGGGCCTGCGAACGTTGCTGGGCTTTGAGTCTCTCCTGGTCGGCGAGCGCGTCAAGGTATCCTTGGCGGCGTGCCTTCTCACGTTGCTGTTCCTCCAGCTGTTGGCGCCGCTCCTGTGCGGCCAGCCCGTCCAGGAAGCCCTGTCGACGAACCTGTTGGCGTACGCTCTCCTGCTGGGATTGCAGATTGTTGAGCCGATGCTGGTCGGCTAGTCCATCGTAAAATCCTCGCCGAGCTTCCTCGTCCTTCAAACGCTGCTGCAAGGCCTGCTGCTCCTGGAATCTTAGCCGCTGGACTCTCAGTTGCTCTCTTTGCCACTGCAATTCGGCCTGCTGCTGACGAAGCCGTTGCTGCTGAGCTTGCTGCTCTCGCAGACCCTGCAGTTCAGTCTCCTGATGCTGGAACCGTTGTACGTCCTGATCTCGCTGGCGTTGTCGTTGAAGCTGCTCGGCGCGCCTTTGGTTTTCGCTTTCTCGGCTATGCAGCGGTTGCAGTAACTCCTTCCGTTGTTCTTCAGCGTTCACAGGCTTTAGTTTATGACGTTTGATTTCGGTTGTTCGTGTTATTTGCAGTATTTCCTTCTCTCTTTTGGTATCATTTGCAGCAGGTACAACATTGAGGATAGGCTTCAGTTTCAGCGGCGCTATAAGAATCATCACGAAATGGAATTTCACTCACATGTTGCAGGTGCTCACGGCTTCTACGAGAGATCTTACCGACATCAGCATGGATTTCTACTTTCGCCACATGGCCTATGACTTTTTCCCCTACAACGAACTTCCGTTGCACTGATCCTGTATAAAGCACTAAAAATGTAAATCAATGTGAATGAATGAACTACCCTAACCGGTGCAGCCAATCTATTAAGAAGCTTTCCAAGATCTGATACTTTTAGCGTTTGCTCACCTTTTTCTTGCGACGTACAATTGATGCTTCCAAGCGATGAATTCCACACGATGAACAGCGCGAACACTGCGTAAAGCCCGTTCATCGTTGCGCTTGCGATCGCTAGATAGTTACACCGAGAAAGCCAGTATCATACTAAAGCGTAGAACTTGGATCATCCTCAAGCTGAGAGATCGCACGAGTTGACGCGAAACAATCCATTATGTTGTTCGGTATCAATGCCGGTATGCGAAAAAAACCGGTTGCTTCCGAAATAAGAATAGAAATCTGGTTGGTGGAAAGAGCAGCTTCGCACTTTGGATGCCATATCTGAGCAATGGCAATCGGGCGGCTGATCTTGAGTGGGCGCGATATCGGTGAGTTCCAATTAGCATACCGTCGGTGCTTTGTTTCGCTTCGTACTGTAGTAAAAGTGCAGATTGAAACACAGATGTTTGTGTTGGTTGTCAAACTGTTGACTCGAATATCATGCAAATTATGCAAAACGTTGGTTTATTTTCCACTTCCAAATGTTGTGGCCATATTCTAAGTCTCTGCTTAGCTATATTCTAGAATTTTCGTACTGGGAGGGATTCCTGAAGAGCTATGGTATGAAGGTATGTATCTGAGTGCCTTATGGAGCGTATATTGCCCAATTCATAGGTGTCCTACTTGATGTTTACAACGACCAGGGCAACGAACCGGGCCCAGTAGATGGATTGGAAGCTTTTGCCACCCTGGGACAAGGTTAATTAATTCAGATCTTCAGTAAAATAGCAGAAGCTTCCGATAAGTATTTAAGTAGAATTATGATTGCACGATAGCTAGCTTATCAGTTCTCTGATAGTTAAATCATGTAAATCTATTTTAATATGCTAACCGATTAATCATTAGCATCAGCACAATACCATTCTAGAACATCTCCCGCGCACCCTAGCAGCCGAATTTAAAGCGGGTTTTACGGAAGTTAGAACCCGTTCTAGAGATGCGCAGCATTGTTAGTTTTAGAGCAGCTGTCTAGGTCAGATGTGCAAAATGAATACCGTTCGTGCGAAACAAACGAACCCATGTTGTTGATATCTTCTGGAATGATGGTATGTAAGCTATTCTTTATAGTAGAAACTTGAATATAGCGTACCAAAATGCTATAGAAGAATGTTAAGAACATATGGAAGATTGTTTGATTTTTGATGTTATTGTAGTTTCAAGTTTATTCATAGATATAGATTATCGACTGAATAAAGCTTACAACAGATTACATACTAGAACAATGCTGTGACAATTCCACAATGTCCAATGAATGCTGTGACATATTCATTGAATATCTGCTATGCGCACAACTATATTTCTTCAATCCCCAGATACGGAGTCTCGTGGGACTTCGAATTCGCATATTTTTAACTCCTCCAAACAGTATCGACATAAGTATTAAACCGCTCCACTAGCGTCTCACTAGCGCTTCACTAGTATAGCACCAACCATAGCAGCCCGAATCAGACATAGTAGCACCGGCTACGGTTCGGCGTACACACTAGTCTTTTCTTAACAGTTGCTCGGTTTCTAATCTTAAGTGGGCTTCTGTTTCCGAATAATAACACGTTGAGTATTAGGCTTCGCAGTGACTGCCGGTTGCTTCAGCCTGGTCGTAAAGGTCTGTACATAGTTTTGCGATGAGCTGGAGGCGGTGTTACTAACTGAAAGTATGAAACATCAATCGTCACACTCAACCGCGACAACAGAATGGAGCGCGAAAAGCTTTCACCTGCGTTTGCGTTGATTTCCACGGTGCCGACACGACCTCCAGACTGTTCTCCGACGAGGAATTGATGGTCCTTTGTTTGCCCAACATTGCCTGACGAGGGATCTGGCAGGGAAAACAAATACTGTATTTTTACCAACACACGTTCATTGCTAATTGAGGGAGCTTCAGAAGTATTTATTTCAAAACGACTATCACATGAAATCAACTCTCCAGATTAGTTAACCAGAGTTAACATTCCTTCTCCTGCGAGGATACTACGTTTATATGAACACTTATGCGCAGGATTTATGGGAACACGGCTCTAGATGAACCGCTGTTATCAATGATTTGCAGTTTTCGTTTCCAGCTCTAAATCTAGAGATCACCTTCACCCCGTACGACACAGTCGATCGGATGCTGCAACGCACTGAACACGAGCACTATTTCTAGCACCAATCTAACCCAACTCGCCATGGAGATCGTCCTGTTGGAGGTATGCGCACCTTGCGTTAGTTACTGCTACGGCGTTCAATCGTGTACTGAACCTGTCCTACATCATATACGGACATCATATACGGATGCCGCACGTGGTTCTCATAAAAATTCAAAAACTTTGCAAAGAACCGGATTCGATGAAACTTCGGAATTTTTGCAACGGAAAAGCTTGGCTTGTGAAACACTAGCCAGTTCATCTAGGACGAAATAGACGAAGTTTACTACGGGACCACCACGTTACAGACCACCAAGCGTATCGAAGTTGTCGAAGCTATGCGAGGTAAGAGTGTATGAAACCATGCGATACGATTAGTGTCAAATAACATGAGCGCGTTAATGATTCGACACGCTGGTTTTCTTTATGATTCTGTGCCTTCGGTGTATGTGTGATAGATTCGGGCGAATTATAACAGAATCGTTCGTAACAAAGGACCGGTAAAAAATAATGATAAAAAGTGGAACAAAAGAATTACCATTCCATACGTTTGCGAAATAACGTATGAAGAGGATTAAGATGGATTATGATTATGTTTACAATGTTTTATGAAATTACACCTCAAACTACAGGATGTAACAGCGAACAGAGTAGGACAGTGAGGCGAATTTGGTAGATTGGATGATAAATACGAATCGGGTCAATCGGTCAAACTACCATTCTCTTTGAGAGAAAGTGAAGATCGCCAAGCATTAGCATATCATCGATGGACGTTTCTTCACTCTCTGATTATTTCTTTAATTCGTTTTACATATTTAGTACCTTAATATGTCCCTTCATAGGACAACACCACAGATTTTCGGATAAGATAGCATAGGTCTGCCATGAGGATGTCAGAGAAATAAGCTATACGAATATAAAACCTCTTTATTCAATCAAACGGCTCTGTAGATTGCATTTATTTGCAATCTTTTCGCATCTGACACGCACAACCAACGCACAACAGACAACAACCACTTAACGGAAGACTTATCAAACGTAATAGCATCGCCGCCGATCTTGCGTGCACGCTATTCGTCTTTGAGGCACCGGGACACGCTGAACCGTCTGCGTACGACGCACGACATACTGCTTCGTCGGTTGCGGTGTCGGCAATGAGCCAGCGGACAGTCTTATAAACTTCGTATCGCTCGGCTTCTTTTTGTTCGACACCCGTTTGATAACGATCCGTTGCATTTGCTGCTGGGGTGCCGGGGTGGTCTTCGGTTTGCGGATAATGATGCGTTGAGTTTGGGCATGCGGTGCCACGACCGTTTGTTGCTGCTGCTGCTGTGGACGCTTGATGACAATTCGTTGCGTTTGGGGTGTACCCGCCGTTTGAGCGTTTGCTAGGTTTATTTTCGTACCGACGAGGTTGCCATTCGATGCTAAACTTACGGGAGCGTTGCTAACTGGAAGAGTCAAATCGGTAAGTGTCACTCACGGTGTAGGAAGGGACGGTTCGCTTACCAGCGTTTGAGTTGATTTCCACGTTGCCAACGCGACCTCCAGACTGTTCTCCAACGAGGAATTTTGGTCCGTTGTCCTGCTCAAGCCTTGCTGATATGGCGTCTGGTATGAGAAAAGTAAAACAAATACGGCTATAGTGTTTCCTTTTCTTCGTTGGCGTATTTCATTGTAATTGTTCACATATCCTCGTTTGAGTATGGACTCCCAAACTCTTTCGCTTATCTAAGGATCACCTTCATCATGAACGATGCAGCGGATCGTTCCCTGCAGCGCACTGAACACGATCACTATTTCGAACACAAACCTCATCCAATTTTCCATGGCAATCGTCCTCCAGGAGGCGTGCGCAATTTGCACCAGCGGCTGCTCCGGCGACCTGTCGTGTACTAAACCTGTTGCACGCCTCCTTTCGGTGATTCCGGTTCACTCAACACCAAGAACTGTCTCACAACAATAATTCCAAAACTGAATATTTCGCATAAAAACCGGTTTCGGGTGAATTCCTTGCGTTTATATACCGGAAGAACTTGCTCTGTGGGAACACTAACCGGTTCGAGCGGGAGTTATACCAAATGGAGGCTGGAAAATTTTCAGGACTTCATGGTTTTATCTATAGTGTTCATGCTAATTTTAAAGTGAGGCAAAAGAAAATTTTGAGCCGAATAGAAATTTATTGCTATTTTCACAAACCGTTTTGATGTTTTCTACGGAACTGGCATATGAACATGTCTGGTACGTTTAGTGTCGAAAGCCGTGAAAGCATCATGGTTTTTTTTCTAAATTTTTAATCCATATTTGTATGCGTGTGATGGGCGCGTGGGGGTATATACTAGAATCTGAATTCCAACTGATACAGCTTCACCACCAATGATAAGCCAGTTAAAGTTAAAACGAAAAAATGTTTAACTGAGAAGGAACCACGTGTTTTATTATTTATTCAAACATGGAAGAAGGCCCGATCCGATGAGTTTATATTTTAATTGCAAGGATGAGGGAATTACAGTAAGGGGGATTTTACAAGAAAAATAAGACACTTGAACTTTTCTATGCTTAAACGACTGACGAATAGAATGAATATGAATATCTATCTGATAACAAGTCCATCCAACGTTTCACAAGAAATGTATGATGAAAGCCTCCAGCGAGTGATTGCATACATTTAGGCGTAAACCGCTTGTGAAACGGAACAAGAACGTTCATAATTTCGTTACTCTTGCACATGATCCTTCAATAATCGTACAAGAAAATCGTGTTTCAAATCAGGTTACGAAGCACAGCGCAATGTTTGTAGTTTAGTTCGCAACTGGTAGTTGAAAGTATTTTCAAGACCACAATCAACGTACGCAATCTTGGACACGGTGCTGCATTCCTTCTCCAATGTTTCTCATTCCCAAAGTAAAGTACGCATGCTTTGTATTTCAGTCGCAAGTACGCGTCCCGTTTATCGCTGAACGATCGACAACCGTGAACACTTAGCAATAAATTAAACCAACCGCTGGTTTTTGACCGAAAGTTCGAGGGTCCTAGTATTTCGTTCGTAGCTTTGCGGGTCGAATGCTGCGCTGCTGTTGCTGCTGCTGCTGGTGCAGGATAACAGCCCGTCGACGTTCCTCCGGCACCGAGGCCGGGCTACCGTATGCCGTGGCGTGGCTGGTGGCCGATCCGCCCTTGCCCGTGCTGTAGCTGTTAGCGATCGCGATCGCACCGCCACTGGTGCTTCCGAACGTGACCGGGAACATGGGACCAGCCGGCGCACTCGGCCGACTGCCGCTTCCACGGCGCGTTCCGAAGCTCACCTCCTGCTCGTCCTGCTCGTCCTCGTCGGACGCCGAGTCCAGCTGCACGGTGACCTTCTTCTTACGCTTATCCGACGCGCTCGGCGGGACGAGCGGTGCCGGCACATCCTCCAGCGGTTCCTCGGCCGGGAAGTCAAGCTCACCTGCTCCATCGTTCGCTTCCGGCTCCAGCTGGCCTCCGTCGTCCGCCTCCGGGAGTTCGTTCTCGGGCAGACCCTCCGCCGGGTACGCGTCGGCGAACGACTGCACCGAGGGATAGGCGGCAGCGGCAGGATCTGCGGGACGGCAGTCGGCTGTTAAAAAGGGTAAGGACGACCATTCCGCGCGCGCGCGCGCCACAACTTACCCTTGAGGATCTGCGTGCCGGTGGCGATGTTGTCCCCGGCGGCAAACGCAGCGACACCGCTCGTGCCGGCCGACCGTCGGTGGTAGCTGCGCAGTCGCTGATTTTGGAACATAGCCTGCTGGTACATGGCCGTCGGCTGCAGTTGGGGGAACGCCATCATGGGGTAGGCGCTGCGGTAGTACATGAACGCGTTCTGCGGGTACGGATACGGGTAGGCCACGCTGAGCGCGACGCCACACAGCAGGCCAAACACAACGACGGTCGAAAGGGACATAGCGCCTGAATGTCTGCACTACCGCACAACACACGCACACACACTGGCTCGCACTGACGATCGCACACAGCAAACGCAACAACGGCAAAAACACAGCTGATATCGTTCGTTTCGGTCGGTTCCGGACGTGGGCAACAGTGGCAACAAACTCTGGATCCGCCGTGGCCGCCCGAACTGATCTCCCAACACCGACTGATAACCATCACACCCGGGATCAGTGTCTTTTATACTGGCAGTGGTCAGTTAGTCCGACCTGACCGTTCTGGCCAGCACCCTCGTTGGTATGCAACCCATACGGTACGGTATTATTGCCTTGCGCGGGCCCCTTCGCGACGTCGGGCGCACTCCCGAAGACGTCTTCATTTCGTATGTACGGGCTATTGATTTTATTAGATTTTAGAATAAATTTAAAACGAAGCTGCCAAAGTTGCTGCAGTGGCGATGGGAGGTGAGGAAAGATGGCGCGAGGACATGGGCAGATCGCTGCAACTGAAATTACAACACAGGAGCAAGCATCTCATTTCTATTCATCATCCCCGTGCAACATTTTGCACCACCGTTCCAAAGCCTCGGGAAGCCATCTCTACCTGCTGTCGACCCCAAAATGTGTGCCAAGTTCATTGCGCATGACAGTCTCGTCGCACGACCGGGTATCGATATGATGAAGATATTCCGCCGAAATCGATCGCTCCAGACAGTCCCCCACCCTCGAAACGACCTGCAAATTGGACAACCGAAATGGATGTCAATCATCGTCGTGACATCTGTCAGACCATCTGTCCCGCTAATGCCTGCTGGGTTCTGCGCTCTAGGATCGATTGTTCGTGCGGCTCTGATCGATTCCGGATGCGCATTCCACCACCGAACCGGGGGCATTGTATGATAATTTTGGCAAAATCGCTACCGATAGCACACGCCCACACTCCGACTCCGATAGGATAAGAAGCGGCGCGTGCGGCTGCGAGATAGACCTCGCGCTCGGGCGAGTGAGAGAGGCAGTAGTCACCGTTGACTTAATTGCTTCATTGAAATAAGATTCATGGAGTGATGGCAATAAAACATAAATAAAAAGCGTAAATTATTCCCTTAAAACGCTACTGCAGCTCACGGCACGATCGTGCGCGTCCCAAGTCTTGGACGGATCCCACCGATCCGGTCTTTGGCGGGTTCACCGGGTAAGGTGCTTCAACACGCGGGAGCAAAACGTCCCCGTCGTAGCCGGACCGTAAACTTTTTACTACAATTTATGCGATTTTATTACAAATCGCTATCCATACACTGCGGGCGTAACTCCGCACCGGGCGATCAAACGATGCCGCACGGTGGACGGAGGTGTAGAATACAGAACAGGCGTGTCAAACAGAGGAAAAGAAAACTGAAATTTGGCTGCCTGCATACAGAAGTTTGTTCCTTTTCCTCTCCAAGGGACATAGCGCCTGAATGTCTGCACTACCGCACAACACACGCACACACACTGGCTCGCACTGACGATCGCACACAGCAAACGCAACAACGGCAAAAACACAGCTGATATCGTTCGTTTCGGTCGGTTCCGGACGTGGGCAACAGTGGCAACAAACTCTGGATCCGCCGTGGCCGCCCGAACTGATCTCCCAACACCGACTGATAACCATCACACCCGGGATCAGTGTCTTTTATACTGGCAGTGGTCAGTTAGTCCGACCTGACCGTTCTGGCCAGCACCCTCGTTGGTATGCAACCCATACGGTACGGTATTATTGCCTTGCGCGGGCCCCTTCGCGACGTCGGGCGCACTCCCGAAGACGTCTTCATTTCGTATGTACGGGCTATTGATTTTATTAGATTTTAGAATAAATTTAAAACGAAGCTGCCAAAGTTGCTGCAGTGGCGATGGGAGGTGAGGAAAGATGGCGCGAGGACATGGGC
>KZ073044.1:22462-64029 GCA_002091845.1 Anopheles cracens
CAAGTCCACAGGCACCGCACAAGAACAGCTACGGACAAATGATGTCCCAACAGCAGCAACAGCCTCCACCGGGCAGCCAGCAGCACGGCGGTGGTATGGGGCACGGACCACCGGGTCCGCAGTATGGCATGCACCCGAACCAATCGCCTTACGGGCACGTGCAGCATCAGCAGCAGCAACAACAACCGCAGCACGGTCAAGCGTCGGTGATGAACGCGAACAAGATGAACGGTGACGGACGAGGGGATATGGCCGGAGGTCCGCCGGGCGGTGGTGGTGGTGGTGGCGGAAACATGAATGTAAATAACAACCAGAAGCCTCTTCCACAGCGTGCCGTGCGGCAGTATCAGAGTGCGCCGGCACCGGTGACGTACAGTGAGCCACCGCCATCGCTCAATCCGCAACAGATGCCGGTGCAGATGCAGCCGATGTCCACCAAGCCTCCAATGCATATGGCCCATCCGCCGCATCACACCGGAGTGCACATACCGCCACCGGCGGTGGTCCCGGCGGAGCATGTCGTGATCCAGCAGCACCCGATGGCGATGCCACCACCGGTGCAGCAACAGCAACCGCCGCCACCGCAGCAGCAGCAACAGCAGGCACAGCAAGTGCAGGTCCCACCACCCCAGCCTCAGCGCATGGTGACCGTTCGCAATCGCGACATGGAGATCGACAACCTCCGCAAGTTCGGCCAGGACTTCAAGCTGGCTCCGCCGCAGCAGCAACCGCCGATGCCGAACGTGCACCAGCAACCGCCACCTACCGTGCAGCAGGGGCCACCCACGCACAACGTCGTCGTGCAGCAGCAGCCACCCCCACAGCAGCAGCCGGTAGATCACTCTTCACCACCCTCGCTGGATAGCTCACCCCCGCTGGTGGCCGTCAACAACCAGCAGCAGCAACAAGGCAAGATGGTGCCTGCACCACACAACGAGCCAACTCCCCAAACGCACGTCTCGCAACCTGCCCCGATGAGCCAACAACAGAACCAAGCCTCCCAGACAGCCTCCGGTATGGTCGTGGTACCGGGTCAACTTGCCTCGCAATCGCCGCACCTGGTGCAACAGCCTCCACCACCAGTCACGCAGCAGCAACAGCAGCAACAACAACAGCCACCCCCACAACCCCAACCCGGCCAGCAACCACCGTCGGTCGTGGTCGGTGGTTCACCGCCCCAGCAGCAGCAGCAAACGGTGGTGGCGGGAGGTGGGGCACCCCCGAACGGGCAGCAAACGGTGGCCACCAGCACCGTGCCACCGGGTAGTGCCGCACCGAATGGCAACGCCAACGGGGTAGTCGGCACGTCGGATGGTTCGTCCGCCAATGGTGGAAATGCCGGCGGTGACCAGAAACCCAGCACAGCCGCCAAGAAACCGTTCGCGCTGAACCCGGCGGCGAAACCGTTCACGCCGCGCAGTCCTAGCACACCCAATCCGTCACGGTATGTATTTGTATGTGGACGCACGCACTGGCCGCCGTTCTCTTCTGGCGGTCCGTTTGTGTTCTGTATGTTTGTATAGATGTGTGTAGGTATGCATGTGCAACATAAACAATAGCAAGTATGTGTATCCCTTGAACATATCATTTTCATTTTCATTCCGTGTAAATGCTTTTCATTTCTGATACGTATTAGCTATTGTTTCGACATCATAATTAGTTCTAATTTATTTTAACGACAAAATATGAACTTTTGCTTGGGCATCCTTGCATTTTGATCACTTTATTCACAAACTGTTCCATTGAACCTTATGTGTTTAACAAATGTTATGCAATTTGCTTTCCGGTTTGACTTACGCCATAATCGGTATACTTGCTAGGGGATCGGCTCTAGTATCGGTTGATCGGTTGATATCGGTACTGACGTATGAAGGCAGTGCCCTCTACTAATTGGTTCAAGAAATCGCCGTAGTCCAGCAAAGGTTTATGTGATTATTGATTCATTTTTTCTGAACATACATTTATTCAAAACCTTCTTGCAACACATATTCAATTCTAGTTTTTCTCAAATTCAGTAAACTAAATTACGTTGAATATGCTCACCTAAAATTTATTTTGGACACAAAGCAATGGAGCAGGTTAGCAATCGAGAAATAATTGTTGATCTGTTTACGTTAAGTGCATGCTTGAAGTGGGTTTTCGCTGGATGTGTTTTATTTTCGCTTCTGTCCTATTTTTGTGTACACATTCGTTCGCTCCTGTCACTGTTTTCTGTTATCTACCACGTTTGTTTCGTGATTTTCGTTTCGTGTGACCTCCGTGTATAGTCTAATCGCAAATTTGTTCAAAATTTCTTCCCTATATCATCAATAATGTTAATACATCCCGTTTTTTAACACACACATTTTTGCCACGACCACGATCACCACAATCACCACCACCACTACCACCACCACCATCACCACAACCATCAATCACATCCTCACATGTGCCCGTGCCAAATATGTGCCCCATACTTCACCAACACCACCCGTCTGTGCGCGCGATCTGTCTGGATTCGAATTCGTGAAACAAAACCAAAACCCCGAACCCGAAATCAAAAACCGAAACCAAATTGTATCCCGATGTTTGTGGCCCGACAATGGGTGCCGCGCCGGATCGCATTCGATTGAAACAAAAACATTATCCGTCAAACGCAATGTGAAAACCATCAAAACCATCAACAATCGATACTAATACCAAAAAACAACAAACATGTTATCAATAATCGAAAACTGTCTAACTTACCGTTCCGCTACCGCAAGCCAACCAACCACTAACAGTAACATAAGTATCATTAATAGTAATCCTTATTTCGCACGCCCACTGAAAAGTCACACGTCTTCTAGCCCGCACACACCGCAAACGCCGGGTCCGGTAACGATAGCCCCGAGTACGTACCAGCCACCGTCGCCGCACGTCATCCCGCAGCAGTTCGTGATGTCGTACGTGGTGAATCCGTCCTCATTCCAAACCGCCCAGCAGCATCCGCACGCGGCGCAGCAGACGCGCATCCGGAATGGCCGACAAGGTAGCTACCGGAATGACATTTGTACGCAAGAAAATCCAAGATAACACCACCTCGTCTTCCACACCGCCACCGTTTCTCCACCCCCGCGCCGACACCTGGCGCGTGCGCCGGTTTCGGGCGGGAGTGCAGTACCGGGCGGCCCTTGAACTTTACTAATTGCACGCGCCGCTCTTTTTCTCTCGCTCTCTCTCTCTCTCTTTTAGTCCCAGTCGGTGCGTCGCAGATGCAGGTAGCGGCCGCCACCGGGCAGCCCCTGTTGGCGCCTAGCCCGATGCAGATGATCACTCCGTACGGGCCGACCATTCACACGCAACCCTTCCAGCCGGCACCGCCATTCCACCAGCAGTATCGCATCTACGATACGCCGCAACCGGCCCAGTTGCAGTATCTGGCGGCGACGCCACCCTCCACGACGCCGTCGCCGGGCCAGCCGCATCAGCAGTACCATCCGGGACCGCAGCCGTCGCCGGCCGGCGGTGGCCCGCCTACCTACCAGACCGTGCACCATCAGCAACCGACCCCGTACCCATTACAGGTGTGTCCGCTCGTGCCGCAGCAGGTGGTGCCGGCGATCTACCAGAACATCCCGTCGGCACCACAGCAGAACCACCACCAGCAGAACCTGCACGTAATGCACGTGGCCCAGCATCCGTCGGCGCAGTAGCATAAGTTCACCGCTGGTGCACCCGTTGCCAACGGCTGCCCACCACCACATCCGTCGTACGCGAAGGTGCTAAAGAATTAGGGGAGAATGTCGCGGTACCAAATCCGCGCACACTAGGTTTATCAGTACGTCGTCGCACTTAAAGAATGCTGCACCGAAACGAGTACGAGCGGTATGGTGGCAAGCATAATACGGTACCAAAATAAGGCGACATCGAGAACGTGAACAAAATGAAGGAACTGAATCACACAACCACACACTCATAAACACCGATGTGAACACGCGGAAGCTTTGCAATCGTTATGCCAGTAGTAGCAAAACAACTTCCCCTTTAGGGGGGTTTCGGTAGCAATAAGTACGCTCCTGCGAAGCAACATACGCGTGCTACTACAAAGCTGCAGCGTGAATAACCAGCAATTATAATACTACTAGATTGAATGAATACTACCGAGAGGCAGCGAATGTTGCTCCTTACACACATACACTACGATAAAACTCGGCGCCATTTGTGACATGCAAAAGCAAAACACTGCAGTCGCATGTTGCATCGTTTCTGCAGGGAGCGCGTCTTCGTGTTGCGGGGTTTGTGAAATGAGAAGGTACGGTACCAAAAATACGTTGTTTTTTTATTTTTTTAATTTATGTCTCATCTCCAACGAACTTTCTTTCCCTCTCCTGCCTCACTCTCTATCAGAGCGATGCGTGATGTGATGTAGGTGTTTGTTGTTTTAAAATAATTTTTGACAAACATTCCCTGTCAATCCCCTCCCTTGCTACCTACCTCTTCCACTATCGTTGGTGGAGACAACTATACCATCAGCAATGTGTTGGGTCTGCTAACATGACGGTAGTGAACGTTTTATCTTTGTCCTCGTCCCCTGTCGGCGTATGTGTTTCTTCACAGGACTGTAATCTGTTGTGTGAATACCAACCGGGGTTGCGTCGGGGTACTCACGTTCGAACCATTTGCATGTGTTATTGTTTCGTATGTTTTATGTCCTCCTCTGGGCGACCGAATAGCATCGGTCGCTCGGTGTTGATTTGTGTGCAGGTACTGGAATGGGAACGCAGACGGGACTTTGTTGCAACGGTTGCAGCTGGGAAACGCGATGAACCATGAAATTATGGCTATCTCTCCACAGCCTTCTGATAAGTAGCATTTTTGTAGAAGGAAAAACTACTTATAACACTTACGATTGCACTGTGGGTGGCACCTGTACGAATAGCAACGGGAGCAGGATAGTAAGAATAAGGACATTTGTTTGTTGGCCCTTTTCTTTCGCAGTAGGAGGAATGGTGTTGTCTGTATTCTTTTTGCTCATAGTCGAACAAATAAAATATACACTGAACAGAACGGTGGAGCGTTGTAAATTACGTGCGGTGAATCAAAGACAGAGAGGGAGTTGGATTGGAATAGTTGAATTGTATCATTCGGAAGGTTGAGATGTAAACCGGATTGGAGTCCAGAGGCTGTATATACGCGAGTGTAGGAGAAGGTACATCGACTGTGGAAGCGCTCGTTTTGCGTGCTCTCCAAACAGGACTGTGTAAAATAAGAAGAAAAAAAGCAGTGTCCACCGGGGCTCTCGGTGTAGGAACAGACTTGTGGCAAAGCGCTAACAAATCACAGCAAATATACACACGCATCTATAGCACGGTAATACATATTATTAGATAAATCAAATTAAACTTGGCAGTTGCGGACCGCGACGGACTAAATAGGCAGGCATGGACAGCAAACTACCAGGATCGCTGAGTTGATCGTGTGCGAGAGAAAAAAGCAGAAGCGGCAAGCAGAACAGAACGTTGAAATCTCCTAGGTGTAAAGTAATTTTTGATTCAAGTGAATGAGCGTGGAGTGTGCGAAGTGTGGAACGCAGGATAAAAGATGGAGAAAACTGTTTGATGGAACGGATGTAAGTGAGAACTCTAGCGGGAAAGGCATCTCAGCGAATGTTGCTCCTTACACACATACACTACGATAAAACTCGGCGCCATTTGTGACATGCAAAAGCAAAACACTGCAGTCGCATGTTGCATCGTTTCTGCAGGGAGCGCGTCTTCGTGTTGCGGGGTTTGTGAAATGAGAAGGTACGGTACCAAAAATACGTTGTTTTTTTTAATTTATGTCTCATCTCCAACGAACTTTCTTTCCCTCTCCTGCCTCACTCTCTATCAGAGCGATGCGTGATGTGATGTAGGTGTTTGTTGTTTTAAAATAATTTTTGACAAACATTCCCTGTCAATCCCCTCCCTTGCTACCTACCTCTTCCACTATCGTTGGTGGAGACAACTATACCATCAGCAATGTGTTGGGTCTGCTAACATGACGGTAGTGAACGTTTTATCTTTGTCCTCGTGAGAAGAGAAAAGTATATCAAACCTCGAGACAAACAACGCAGCGCGTTAATAATATTGAACCACAACAAATTATTGTTGACGAAATGGAAAGGAGACACAAGCCAGACCTAGCCCTCGCATGTTAAACATGTTGGAACGTGAGAATTAGTCGATCCAACCCCAGGAAGCGAGTATAAAAAGACTCTCAACAGATCGTTCAGATAGCAGAGAAGTGAATGTTTAAAACAAACAGTTGCTGTGTGTGTGTGTGTGGAACATGAGAAAAATTGAAGCAGCAGCAAAAAACATACACGGAGGTAAAGAAATGTAAATTATGTGCAGATAATTGCAAGAAGAGAAAACCACTGTTTACAAGAGAGATGAACAAAAATGAAGTAACATAGATCGGAGTAAATGAGTGATGATTGAAAAGCTACCAATTGAACAAAAGATGTCAAACAGACACTCGATTTTGAAGAACAAACTGGCGGAGATGAACCTTAGCAAAACAAATTTGAACATTTAATTGCGGTTTTAGTATATTCTGCTTTCGTTTTTCACCCAAAGCACACGTAAACTGTGGTAAGGAACTTCCGCTTACATTCTAAATTATACACAACATCAGTCAGTGACGATCGACGATCCCGTGGCAGTATGAATACAAGAGGACGACAAAAATCAAACAGAAAGCGAGTTCGCTATCATACAGTCAAACTGAATGTTGTCACCACGGGAACCGGGAGACGATAAAAGGTTGCTACTACTGAACGATGCACCCGCGACTGACTGCATCGATAATAGCTAGGGATGGGAGAAAATTAAGCACAGTACCCAGTAGTAGCACGAGCGGGAGGAAGAGCTCAAGAGACGGCGAGAACATGAAAAAAACAGAAACATTGTTAAACCTTTTTTTTGTTTTTTATTTGTTTCCATCTACAACCACCATCGGTCGGTCGGATGGGGGCCCAGTCGATCGTCGTGTCCGTTGCATAGGTGCATTACCAATTAGCGGAATTAGAACCAGAAGCGAGATGAATCGGAGGACCGGGATAGTGATGATGGTGGCGCAAAGAAATGTTATTGTTTTACGTTTTTCTTTACTGCAAAAAACGAAAAAAAGAGAAAAAACTTTCAGTGAAACAAAAAACAGAAAAATAATAAAAAAAAACACGCTAAACAAAACCCAAACATAGAGTATGTTCTTATAGCAATGATGGACCGTATCACAACAACGCTTTTTCTCGTTCTCGATTTCGACACCTTTCCTCACACTAAGACGCATATACGGATCAAATGAAAGTGAACGTGAAATTCAGTGTATCAATATATTCTCTTAAATAGGCATCGAAGCATTGCGTGTTGGACACTAAAAAATGAAGAATTCGATTCCCCAATTCTCCGTTATTTATAGATCAAAAAACTTTCAGTGAAACAAAAAACAGAAAAATAATAAAAAAAACACGCTAAACAAAACCCAAACATGGAGTATGTTCTTATAGCAATGATGGACCGTATCACAACAACGATTTTTCTCGTTCTCGATTTCGACACCTTTCCTCACACTAAGACGCATATACGGATCAAATGAAAGTGAACGTGAAATTCAGCGTATCAATATATTTTCTTAAATAGGCATCGAAGCATTGCGTGTTGGACACTAAAAAATGAAGAATTCGATTCCCCAATTCTCCGTTATTTATAGATGTATTTAGTGATAGAGTGAAATTGAACATGAACATTTTGTTTTCAGAAAATGATTCACAAAATCCTCACAATGACGTGGAGTGTTATGCATCAAGGAGCTGGCTTATTGAATTCTCTAAAACTTTATATCCAAAATTTAACATTACATGTTTATGATTTTTATAATAATTTCACATCTAAAAAAATACCAATACGAGCAGGGAAAGACGGGAAAAGGCATGGAAATAGATTGTTTGCATAACAATTAAATGGGACCCTTGGCGAACTGTATGCTGCATCGTTGATGTTCAATACTCTTGCTTTATTCATCGCTTTTTGTAAACTATCAACACCAAATTGAATTTCTTTTCTTTTCCAGTTGACCACTAAACAGATCTTTGCGTCTGTAAAATGTATAAAATATACAGACTTCTAGAATTTGATTCCTCGTTATTTGGGTCTATAGTACTTAATGCTTTTATAAGTTTCCTATAGGCAAAACCCCAAAATTTCGCACTCATTTTCACTTGCTCTCTCTCGAAATGGGCCTTGAGTCTGCACACGGCTGAGAAATTCGATGACGAGCAGGTAAAGGTTTCGGCAACGGCGAGACATGCCTCGATGATACTCGAAGCGGGTTTTGGTTTAAAATCTTATCACTTCACACGGATGAGTGGAAGCTATGTTTGTTTTGTTTCGCACCAGATCATCCGATCAAATGCATCTGAGCAACCGCAGCACCATGGGAAAGATAAACATTATTTTAAACCATCCTGCCGCTCCAGTTTTACCGAGGAGGGTTCGGCTCGTCGCATTATCGTCCCGGGCACCCCGGGAAATGAGAGGAAAAATATGTTTTATTGCCGTTTGATGGTTGAACCGTGGCCGTCCGTTCCCCCTTCCCGTCGGACATGACAATGCTGCGGGCACTCGAACGACTGTCGGCTGCGGTCGGAAGATGCGCACCCTTTGTGCGTGCGGCAGATACCGTGCAGTGTTCTCCGTGGTGGGTAATTGTGATTAATCGTTTGTCGCGCGAGATTCGCGCGTGCTAAACGCTGCGGTGGTGCGCCAACAATTCACACGGCACGCGCCGATCGCTTTGGCGAATCGATGACGTGACGTTAATGGGCCGGTCGTTTGATTGTGCCGCTGAACACGGCCTCATTACCGCTGCTACCATCGATGCTTCGGGCGGAGCCGAAATGGTAACAATTTGCCCGACGGGCTCTTATTAGAGGCACGCTTTGGGGCATTTGGGTGAGTTGAGACTAGCGTTGGTAGAAAGGAGATTATAAGTAGATCGTTTTGTTGAAGAGAATTCGCTTGCAAACTCTAGGAACCATTCGTATCTTTTGGAAGGTTTTGTTTGTAATGTTTTCAAAGTGTTTGTCCACCACAAGCATAACAGTATTCATTTCAAATGTGTGTTTGCAGATAAAAAGGTTCTTTAAATCGAGTTAACGTAATTGAATTCGATTAACTCAACGCCTAATGATGTAACCATGTTTCCGGCATTCGTTCCAGCGTGTCACCCTTTGGTGCGATCCTCGAATCGACTTTCCCACACTCCTCACCATTTGTCACCGCGACCCGAAACTAATTGAAGTCATCAAAACAAAAATAAAATCCCTGCAACATACATGGCTCGCGTGGCCCTCCCCCTGCGCTGTGCCTGTGTTCACAAGCCCGGGGCACCGTAGCGCGAGCGGTGCGGATTATATCCATATCTAAATCTGTCAGCACCCTGAACATCTCGCATCGGGATCCGGGGCATGCGTTCGGCCAAAATCGTCACCTTTTTTTGTTGTTGTCGGACACAAAAACTTGAAACCGCCACTTCCACGCACTGGTCTGGTGCGCGACACGCCTCACTTCCGCTGCGCAGGGAGGAAGGGCGCGCGTGTTGCCGCGAGGGGTGCCGGAACTGCGGAAGGTGCCCGATAAATTATAGGGTACTTGAGGAAATTAGCAATGTCAATAGCAATGGCTGCGGACGTACGCACACCGAACGGTCCAGGATCACGGGCGGGTTTCGTTTCGTCCAAGGTATTAATTTTCCGGCATGCTGTTCCGGGTGCATCGTCTAGATGGAAAAGATTATTCGGGTTACAATTATGAAGACGCTTAAATGCTATTCGGATGTTTTGCTTAATAGAAACGAAAATACTTTGCAACATGTTTGAAACTTATTTCAAAAATCTATATACTTGACATCCATAAGGAAGTGAAACTGCAAGATCTTGGCCTTCCCTTGGATCTTGGTCAAAGCAGTAATTGTTTCTAGAAACATATCCTTTTTTAAGAAGATCTCCAAAAAAACGAGCAGCTATAATGCAATATAAGCTCCAAATTTGTTTGATGAAGGCATATTTACCGAACTCTGGTATCTAACGCAGTCAGGTATCTCTGACCCATGAACAAGCACACGGAACACACGTAGTTTCCTTCCGTTTTCCTTCCGGTTGAGCTGGATCCCTCCCTAAACACCCCTAAACCATACGCTTTCCTTCACGCTCCTTCACTTGCACTCTGACCACACCAAAGCACCGGAGCACACTCGAACGAGAGTGACAAATCGCCGCTGAAGAGCAAAGCAAACCCTACTCCGAAGGGTGGCCGGCGGACGGACGGATGGAAGGCACGGCCGTTCAAAACCATTCGTTCGCGGCACGTGGGAAACACGCGCCGGCCGCGTCGGAACGTTGGTTGTCGGAAATTGTTGTATTTATACGCTCGGGGCGATAGGAATCCTGCGTTTCGTTGTACCTGCCCCGTGGACGTTCCCGTGTCCCGCGGCTTAACCGCGGCCAGTGTGTGCGCTGTGTATGTTGTGTGAAATCAATTTCCCGGACCGAAACCCAAAGCCCGGCAGCCCTTGTTCGGCAGCGAGGGCGCCGATCCTGTGCCAGCTTCAATTGGATTAGGATTTATTTTTATTTGCATTTAATATTATATTTATGGTGTTCCTCTCGCCCGTTCGGTTGGTACCGGCGCCCCGTGGCGGCACCCCTTTCCGCTGCCGCAATATGTTTTCGTGGGTTTTAATTGTTGGGTTTGGGTGGCGTTCCCATCCGGCCGCAAAGCCGGCGATGTACTTATCCACTGATAATGATGTTCGCGCCGTCATCGCGGGTTGATATGGGACCCGGGGAGAAGAAAGCACTTTTGTTTGGTGAATACCGCGGCCGGCCAGCGTTGCCGGTGGATTAGGTTTGCTGGTGGAATTGTTAAATCCGTTGTACCCGCGTGTACGGTCGAAATAAGCCGTATTTCTATCACTCCGAGCGTTCCATTCGAATGCAAATTAGTCATAAACTGATCCGGAACGGAGAAATCCGTCAGATTGGACAGCTCGGTTATAGCGGGCCGTTTGTGAAGGGGTGCGTGGGAAAGAAAAATAAATTGCTTAAACTTGATTGCGGTTAATTGGTTTCACTCGATTAAGACGATGGACAATCCTGAGCAGAGGGATGCTTATTCTTACCTGTATTAAGTTGCACTACCTCGCCGTCGTGATTAACTCCAATCCTTGGCATTGAAGCAATCTAAAGACTTTGTTTTATTCATACACTTGCTCATCAGACACTACAACCGTGGTCTAGGCCTGTTGCAAAAGATTTTGAATCTGAGCGAATTCTTTCTGGCGATCTGGGCCTTCTGGCCCATTCTACTAACAATACTAAGTTCATCATTATTGCGACTCCTCGCTAGTCCTTCCACAAAAAAAGAGGGTGAACATCTAGCTCTTTTATGAGGCTGTAACATTACATATGTTGTGAGTCTGGTTCCATACGTTATGCGCCATACAAGGGTTGAACAACACTCTGTCACTTCAGGTTAAACACGGAATAAACATTCTTTTGTGGACCGCATTAAAAACCAATCTGGTATGATAACATCGCTTTGAATGAGGCATCAGTATGCGTACGAATTGTAGAGAATTGAAATTAATTCAAGTTGAGTAGATTCTTCCAGCAACCAGAGGTTGCTCATGTTCAACTAAACGTTGATCCGAAAAACACAATAGTTAGAGTGCAACTTATGAAGCTGAAACGGTCACCAAATGCCAAAAATAATCGTTAAGGTGGTAATGTGACCTTCAGGAGTACTACATCTCGTTCGGACTTGTTACAGAGTCTGTGCAAATTAGACTGCGTTCGGACTGTGTTTCTCTACTCTAAACTCTTAAAAATGTTAGCCATTGGCCTTATTGAAAATCCTTTAATTGAATCCATTCCGTCTTGGTTGTATCAAAGAAATATCTTTGGAATTATTCTTTCATTTCCAAACGCACATACATAAAACACGTGTTCAGCCTTTTTAATGCGATCATAATCGGTTGAAATTGACTTCAACAACGATGGTGTACGGTTCATTTGCTTCTCGACCCGCATTTTTCTTTCGACCGGCACTGGCACGCCAAAATATCTGCAATGACACCTGCCGAACGTGCCTGCACAGAGTCAGAATGCGAGCGAAAACAATCTACCCCACCGACGCAACCAGGGCGCATGCGGGCCATTATTCTGCTCGAAAGGGTACGCCCGGGCATCTGGCTCGTATCGATTTACCCATCATTTGCAGCACTCGTGGCCACGCACCCACGGCTCGCACACGGTGGGGGCCATCGAGACGTCCCACGTCAGGCTTTGTTGTTTTGTGCCGCACGTCCCGCAATTGCACACAGCGGGCAAACTGTGCGTTCGTCGCGATAGAAAACGGCAAAAGCGGAGCATCCCTTTAGTTGGAGTTCCTGTAGAGCGGACCGCTTCCCTGTTCCTCCTGTTCGGAAAGCTAGGGTGTCGTCCTGTCCGAATGCACGGTAGGGCGAAAAGGGCGTGTCAGAAGCAGATGAATTTCCCAGCCCCGACACAAACCGAGACAACGGCGCAGAGCCGCCACAAGCTTTGCATTGAAGCGCGTCTTACGACTTTATTCTCTTCCAGTTCTTGTAAGAGCACTTGACTTTGTACGGCGGTGTTGTGTAGAGTCGCAGCGGAGAGCTTGCTTAGTATAGGGCTTAACGCTACGCGAAAATGAGTCATAACTTAAAACCACCGGAAAGAGAGCACGGCGGCACGGCTAATACTACGCGTCAAACGAAATACTTGAGTTGTTCGCGGCGCGGCGCGAGCGCGAAGCGTCTAATATCACAAAAAGCAACGTGGTTGCACGTCCACGGGCTACAGGAGCCGCTGCAGCGTCACCGATAATGCGACGGCCAGCGTTAGCAGTGCGGAACGGGCAGTACGGCTGGCAGCAGCTCCACTGCCGAGCTCGCCGAGCTTCGGCTTGAAGTCGTAGCACGTGGGGAAGTTGGCCGGTGCCGGTAGCATCTCGGACCTGTCGCCAACTTTCAGCACCAGCGACATGCCGATCTCGGCGTGGAACTCAATGTGACAGTGGAACAACCAGTAGCCTGTAACGAAAGCAGCAAAAAGCACGCCCATTAGACAGTCGGCCAACTCTTCCGGATCAGACCGGCCGGGAGTACACCTACCGGGGTTGTTGGCGATGAAACGGATGATGGTGTAGCCACCGTCCGGGATGGTCACCGTGTCCTTGATCGGGGCTCGCTTCAGCCGGCGCGGCAGCCGACCCTCCTCATCCATGCGCCGGATGTCCTCGACCGTGGTGTTGCGGCTCACCCGATCCATGCCGACCACGCGGAAGGCATGGCCGTGCAGGTGGAACGGATGGTTCGCGTCGAACGTGAAGCCCTCGTCGATCATCACCATCTCGACCGTCGCGTGCAGCGGTATCTGGATCACGTGGCTACACTCGCAGTACTGCTCGCGGCAGTTCCGATCGCGCACGCTCGTCTCGTTGCAGAACTGCCGCTCGTCCAGCACGTCCTTGCCGGGCAGGAACGGTACCGGCGGCATGCGCATCGAGATGTGATTCAGCTGCGGCGTGTACAGCCGGTTCGTGTTGTTGACCACCTGCCCGAACCCGTACAGTGCCGGCACGTGGAAGTGCGGGTTGTCTTTGCCGTAGAAGTCGTAGTACACGTAGAACTTGTAGTCCGTCTCGGGCCGCAGCAGCAGCAGATCTTCCTGGTCGAGCGCGTTCGTTTCGGCGATGGTGATGACGTCCTCCGCGCCCGGCCCACGGTTCAGCGAGTTGAGCTGGACGCCCGGTGCGTCATAGTCGTACGGTGGCCACGATTCGTACTCCGTTTCGGTCGGCGCGCCCCGGTAGCGCAGGACGGCAAACTGGTACGCGCGCCGGCGTAGCTCACGAACGAGCCGAGATCCTCCAGCGGCTGGATGCCGAAGCCGTCCGAGGCGATCACCGTCAGGTTGTGGTTCTCGACCGACAGCTCGACCGGGCAGTTGAGAAACTCGGCGTTTATCAGCCGGAACCGATACCGCCGGCCCTTGTCGACGTGGAACACCGCCAGCGGGATGTGCCGTGACTCCGGCACGACGACCGCGTTGAAGTTGACGGTGCGCGATTGCCGCTTGGTCCGATGGCGCACTTCGTCCGGGCGGAGCACCGTCTTCAAGCTGTGCTCACTACTCGCCTGCAGCAGCTCCACATCGTCCGGGGTGGCTTCCATCGGTTCCGTGGTCGTCTGCCCTTCCGTCACAAGCGTCGCCTCGTCGATCTCTTCCACCGGCATCGCTTCGGGTTGCACTGTAACATCCGTAGCGTCGTCGCCGTTCACGTCCACCGTCGGCTCCACCGTGCTGGTGGACGTGCCGAGCGGTGCGCTCTTCGGGAACCGCTGGAAGTACTTGCCACGGCCGTTGATCAACAGATTCGGTGGCTTGTTGTCGCCGGTCGAGTGGTGGTGGGCGGCGAACAACGACACGCCCTGCTCGTGACCCCAGTCCTGCACCGTAATCACGTGCTCGGACAGATCCTGATCGTACAGCAGGCTGTGTATGTCGTTGTCCTTGCGAATGATCAGCGCCCCGAACGCGCCATCCCCCCGCTGCATGCCGGTGTGCGAGTGCCAGAAGTGCGTGCCCGGATTGTCCGCCCGGAACGTGTACCGGAAGGTGGTGCCCGGGCTGATCGGACACTGCGACACGTGCGGCACCCCGTCCATGTACGGCGTGCGTCGCTGATGCAAACCGTGCCAGTGGATGGTGGTGCTGTCGCCCATCAGGCGATTCTCCACGTCCACCACGACGATGTCGTTCTCGCACACCTCGATCGACGGGCCCGGCATCATGCGGTTGACGACGGCCACGTTCCGGCGCACCCCGTCGCCCGCGATGCAGTGCGGCCGATCGCAGTCGGTCGCATTGTACGGACAGTTGTAGCACGCCTTACTAAGCGTCCGGTACCATTCGAGCCGGAAACGATAGTAGCACGTTTCCGGTTTGCGACCCAACGTACACTCCCGCCGGCAGGGATGATTCCTGTAGCTCAGCTCCTCGGCGAAATCGGTTCCCTCTTCCGGTTCGACCGTGGTGGCCGCCGTTGCTGGTGCCGCTGCCGCTGGCACCCGCCGCGAGCCCACATTGCCGCACACCCTGCAGCAGTCGCGCTCGATAACGTTCTGCTCGGCGCAACTTCCCACCGGTGGACACTGCTTACGGGTGGAGCTGATCGAAAGGAAACCATTCTCCGTCGCACAGCGGTAGAGCAGACAACCGTCCGGGCTCGTCCACGTTTGTCCCTCGCGGTAGAACTGCTCGTCGAACTTGCACCGGGCCTGGACGCACTGGGGGCAGCAGTGTTGCTGGGAAATGTGTGCCTCGAAACCCTGCAGAAAAAGCGGACACCGTTTCAATCTCGTTCGCAAGACTTTGGTGGCTGTTGATGCGCTGGCTAGCTACCTCCGGGCAGATGGTGTTACACTCGATTCCAATCGAGTTGACGAACGTTTCGTTAACCTCGTTGCGCAAACATTCGTAGTTCATGCAGGTCGTTTCGTTCACCATGGTGAACCACTTCTCGCCGATCGATCTCGTCGTCACCTCTCCGTTGGCGTACACTTCGCAAAAGTTATCTAGAGCAAGCAGGAGAGCAAGTAGAGATTTAGAAAACAGACTTTAGAAACGAATAGTGTCTGCAATCCTACTCACCACAACGCTGCAGTGTACAGCAGCTTCCGGCAATGTTTCTCGGACGAACGGTACGTTCGGCATCGCAAAACTCAATCAGTGGCGGACAGGCGCCGGTGTCACAGTACAACTGCATAATCTCGCAGCACGGATCCAAGTCACGGCGAATTCTCTGGCCCGGCTCCAGAGACACCTCCGAGATGTTCGACAACGGTTGGCATTTGCTCGGATCACAATCTGAAACAGGAAAACGAACGAAAGGTTACTATAGGTCGCTCCTTTAACTAGGTCACTCATATCTTCACGCCCAACAAAAAATACAAATTGCACCCAACACATTAGCTAACCATTGTCCTAACCGATATCACGCCGTTGATCGACAACAAACTATTACTGCCCGCCTGTGGTACCGCCGCAGTGTTATCTAATTTGAATTCACGCCCCGCTACCGTAACCAACGCGCAACAACTTCACGCCATGTACGCGCGCATGACAGGTGCGAAAAATCGCTGCTCATTGTCAAGGCACGTTGTCGGCGGCTAGTAAGGGCAACCCGACTGTCAGCGCGACATCTGCCGCGATAGCCGGTGACCTCCCCTCGGTGCGGATGATGTACGGTACCGGACGGTTTGAAGGATAAGCTTTGATATTCTGGGAAGATAAGCGGCATCCAGCGGCAACAACTATGGACACGCACGGTCGGGGATGCCTTCGCACTGGTTGCGACGTGACGCGATGTGTTCGCGGGTGGTCAAAAGCGAACGTTCCATCCGGTGGGGTTTTGGCTTTCGATTTCTTCCGGGGAGAGGGCACGATCGAGCAAGGGACCTTCGTTTGTTCCGTGCAGTTCCGCCACACTGGAATGTGCAGGCTGGAACTGAAGTGGTAACTGCACGCAAAATTAGCAAGTTCCATGTTCCATTTCGCCTTCTGCAGCCGTGATTGGATCGTGGTGTGCAGATTTCAAGAAGCAACCAAGGTCACAGAAATGCATTCTAACACGCTGAGCATGCTTCGTGCGCCAGCTTGTAATTTCAGACACACCGCTCAGAACCGGTAAACGGAACCGGTCGTTTGGATCGGAATCGCTTTTAATAACATACACCACGAGCCGCTCATTTGCTTCGCGCCAATCACTAGGTGTCGATCGCTGGGCATACGCCCAGTAGTGCACCTGTTTGCAATTTCCCGGTACGCGGGTGTCAGCGTGTGACAGTCGCTCGTTAAGATCATTAGCACTCGTCACGGCTCTGGGCGCGTTCCGGAGTAAATCAGCACTGCATCACCGTCATTTGCACCGAATACAAAGTAGGTCTTGATCTTGATCGGCATAAGATGCCGGTGGGAGTGTATAGAAGATGTAATCACGATCGTAGTTGAAGTATTTTTTCTTGCACTACTTCTCACAAACTCTCATACATCAGGCTCCAGGCCAGATCAGAGTTCAGACTTTATTTCACATTAAAAAAAAAACAAGATATCTTCTCGATGCCTCCGACTGATGAGCACCGATTGCGGTATTCCACTCGGCTGCACTTCAATTGACATAGCCTATAATCGGAGGGAACACCTGAACCGAGGCGACCCCAGGTCTGTCGGCTAGGAAACAAAGCACGCGGACGCGAATACCAATCGAATTGCCTACGATCTACCGCTGCACATGTTACGTAAGTTCACATGATCGAGCCGCAATCGCAACCTCACGATCGGCTGTTGCGTGTGAACACCCGACCCGACGCACATACATATGGCCGAGCGTACGCGATCGCTACGAAGACCCAGACCATCTCCACAAACCTCGACCTTGGCCGTGGGTCGAGGGTCCGCTTTGCTGTCCAGCACGACATCCAAACGTGATTGGTACTGAAGAGCCCGGGTCGAACGCTAGCTCGTTTGCCGATTGCCTCTTCCAAATCGGGTAATGAGGCAATCCCTGCGTCCCTACACACAATAGCCGGCTCATTAATCAATCCTAAACCGATTTTTTAACGGCTTGCCACGAGCCATCAGGCAAACGCCATTCCTACACCCTGTACGAATCCGGATGGGCCGGCAAGCCTCGGGGTTGCTCCGTAGTTCGCTCGAGTTACTGATTCGCAGCCCAAGGGGACGTGG
Organism: Anopheles cracens; assembly: GCA_002091845.1. NCBI lineage: Eukaryota > Metazoa > Arthropoda > Insecta > Diptera > Culicidae > Anopheles > Anopheles cracens. The sequence goes on from KZ073044.1 coordinate 40,299, forward strand.
TATTCGCGCCCTTAATTACCGCGCGCATAAATTAAGCGAAACTTCTTAAAACTCGCAACTATCAGTCACAGGTAGGCACACGGTTCCGGTTGACTGTCCGGTTGGCCACGCGCAGTGGGTGCGAGCGGGACGGTGTATAATTTAAGAAACTATAAATTCCAATTACAATGTTGTCATCGTGCGCGCTAGAACCAGAAGTGAAGGCACTGGAGCGTTGGAAACGGCTCAGGACATCCGCGTGTGAAACGCACCGCACCGCATTCGTTCCAGCTGATAAATTGCTCATAAATCAAGCTGGCGAAATCACGATCCACCTCTTCCCACCAATCGATTGCAATCGCTTTCGATCGATCCAGCCGGTAGCAACGTCGATGTCCAAACTAATTGCCCTCCGACGAATCGTTATTTAACGCCCCTCCCCAAGCGTTGCCCGGTTTGCCAGAGGAGTCGTGCGAAATACCTGCTGCCAGTGTGAATCATAAAAGGGTTTGCGTTGGGCTGCCGCACGCGATCAACAGAATCTGTAACAGAAGCGATTCAGGTCACGCGTTGGAATGTTCAGAACGTGCAGTTCGTTGCCGCTGAGCACGTGCCAAACTGGATCGTCTGATCCGGGGGGGATGCATGGCGCAAAACAGCATACCGCGACTATGTTCCGCGCAAAAGTGCGTGAGGTAGGTTGTTGCGCGTAACCGGTGAGACCGGTGTCACCTTCCAAATAAGCGAGTTATTGCGCACTCACTAGGGGATGGCCCCGAAAGTGGGAGTCTCGTTCAATTATCCCCGAGACGCTAATAGGGAGGACGATTCTGCAAGATAATGCTGATTGCTCATCAAGCACAATGGATTGCAGATTGATTCAGTGCGATGACTTGCGTCCAGCATCACAGAGTCCAAGGAATCCCCTCCGGAGCAGATAAAACCCCTCAAATTGCGGTGAGTTCTGAGCAGGAAGAATCTGAAGTCACACATTCGAATGATTCCATCGCGACACAGCCAAACAAAAACAACACCATACAAAACCAGTTTCAATCGCCGTGAAGATGAGATCTGTCCCGGGCACTTACGTTCTGGATGCGTCAGATCTCCTCCGATTACTTCCAAAACCACCAAAAGGCGGTTGGTAATTCCCAGTGTTGGAGTTTCGGAACGTGCCGCTAACCGTGACGCGGTTGTTTACTGTATGCACCGAAAAAGGCACGATCGGTGTTGAATATTTACGACCGACGGCGGTGACGGCAACACGTTATCACGACTCGAACGGAGTGCTCGAGTGTCGGGCATCCCGAGGAATTCAAAGATTTCATTAATCCCGTTCTACCTCACAACGGAACCGTTCCGCGCAATTCGCTCGCCCTATCTGTGATGCGCGGATCGGTGGGCTTACCTGCGTTGACGGTTTGTGTGTGGCCGGTCTGGACCAGTGACGACAAGAGCGTTACTAAGGCCAATGCTGACAGCAGACGTCGATGCCCGGCTGTTGACATAGTATCGCTGATATGCATGGCTCCGTTAGCTGTTGATAAAGATGTCTCCACGACTAGTGGCAGTCCCTCGAATGCTTCCTTTTGTGTCGTGCTATCCGCAGGTTTTTGCATGTGGCCTACCTACAGCGGCGTGTCGCATCATCTGTAAATCTACGACCGGTTCGAACAGCCCAAGCAAAACCTGTTAAAGAAAAAAAAATGTAATAGAAAGTTAATGATAACAATGTCACGGTACAACATCGATTACAAGCAGCATGACGAAACATCGGTAAAACTTTCATCGGGCAGTGTTGCCCTGTTCTCGCACGTGTGAACCCGACAGGCGAAATCAATGTTTGCGCCGATTAGCATAAAATCCCACCGTGTGAACAAAGCTCTCCTCACTCCGTACGATCATTACAGCGTGTTTTACTTTCGTTGTTGATGTGAGGTTCGCACACACTGTCTCAACCGAACTTCATGCTCCATCAATGCCTACTCTGTTTTGCCTACTCATCTTCTTATGTATCTAACCGTAACGGATCTCTTAGCACGTGGTAGACGATAAGAAACCAGCTTCAATTGCACGCTATTTATCACATCATAGTGAGCAGTCCAGGACAACGAAAGATAACAGCGCAGAAATGTAAAAAAAAGAACAGAGTATATGTGACAAAACTAGCCGACCTCATCCTCCTAGCAGTTGGTTCCTTCGGAGTGTCTTTATGATGGCATATTTGATATGTCGGGGGACATTTAATGAGCGTATCTTCCCGCACTCACTGTTGTGCAAGCTATCGTCACGTGGAAAGTGAAAATGAATGTGTTTAACTGTGGTTTAACACATTTTCACGAGCATTATGACAACACAAATCATCATCCAGTCCGCTATCAGCGTCAATAGTTAATTACAACTGCTTTTAAAGCGAGAAAAGTATGTCATTAACATATCCCACAGCACTCAATGGGAGCTACCCTTGGCTAGCCTTCGGGTGCCAGCCGGTTCGTATCCCAACCATCTATCATCGCTCTATTGCGAAGCGATTTTACACCATTCCGGGGTTCGCTATTTGACATACAATTAACTAAGATTGTATAACGACGGTGAATCGCCAACCTTCTCGGGAGGTACTTGACCCAGTCGCCGTGGTACAAGTGCATCAGTGTGTCAGCACACGAGTAAGGAAGATGCAGCATGAATTTTGCAAGCGAAACGTGCCGCAGAACGCGTTGGAATGGCACCACAATGGCCCTCCGGAATGTGGATAATGCTCCTTGTCGTTATCTCACTCTAAAGAAAAGAAACTGGGTGAGATTCCAATCTGTATATATTCTGCGCCTCTGTCGACGATATTTGGGATGAAAAAACCTGCCTGACTGCTTCATTTATTTAAAAAAAAAAAACTATAATTGAGTACCTCTTAGCGGGTGGATGAGTTTCGAGCCTTGAAATGTGTAATGATCATGTTTACTGCAAAAGTGCTTCAAGGAAGATGCAGCATGAATTTTGCAAGCGAAACGTGCCGCAGAACGCGTTGGAATGGCACCACAATGGCCCTCGGGAATGTGGATAATGCTTCTTGTCTTTATCTGACTCTAAAGGAAAAAACTGGGTGAGATTCCAATCTGTATATATTCTGCTCCTCTGTCAACGATATTTGGGATGAAAAAACCTGCTTGACTGCTTCATTTATAAAAAAAAAACACTATAATTGAGTACCTCTTAGCGGGTGGATGAGTTTCGAGCCTTGAAATGTGTAATGATCATGTTTACTGCAAAAGTGCTTGCCTCTTTTTTGGCTCGTTTTTGGCGCCAACCTGCTATCATTGAAATCCAGCTCGCCCCATTATTACCGTAGCTGATTGAGCCATTGCCGGGCACCGTACCGGCGTTGTGCTGCTGCGTGCATTTTCAGCAGGTAAACAAGTTGTTTTCCGAAAAAAAAACATGTTTTTCAAACGAAAACACCCCACTAATCCCACTATTGCATTCCCGACGGGCTGCAGCCCCGAAAATGGGCGACCTTCCCTGACGACAAAGGCATCCACTGATCAACCTTCGTCGGTGGATAAACACATTGACGACCGAAGCCCATTGGGGACTCCACCGCTCACTTTCAGATCAACAAAAATTGGTTCGAACGTTTCGAAACATCTGCAACCTCCTTTTTCATCGCTCTCTCTATCTATCTCTCTTTTATTGAGACACTCGGAAGACACTCAGCACAGGCTAGACAGTTAGAAACATAAGCCCAAAGTGGAGACATGATGAGTATTCTCGGACTAGGGAATCCAGTTTCACTGCCGCCAGTTTGTTTTTGTGCTACCCATCTCTGCATCCCTAATCGAACGGCGGCCATTGCAATCGATCCGGCTCACCCCTCTGTGCATTATGGGAGGAGTCAACGCGCGCAAGGGACGCACATGCGCAAACGCGCACGTCCCGTTCCGTGCTGGGCAAGCAACCGCATCCAGCATCCCGAAAGCCTATAAAAGAGCCTGGCCCGATCCAGGATGTGCTCTATCGTGTCACCGCGTCCGGGGGTTATTGGTGCAGCTGTTCCGGAACAACAAGCAGAATCAAGTGAATCGTGCAGTGTGCCGTGTGAGAGGTGCAAAGAGATTGGCCTGAGTGATGGATAAAATCTGCCGCTCCCAGCTGCCGGATTTGTTTCCGACTGTTTTCTGCTTTCAGCTTGTTTACGAGTGTTTTTTTTTTGTTATTACGGGCGAGAAAAAGCACAAATTGGCGATCAAATTCGCATAAACGAAATTAGTAACCAGGAACCTGTTTTTTTGTTGTTGTGCGAGCAATAGCTGAGTTCACGGAAGTTTGATACGATCCACTCTGGCAACAATTCACGAAATTTGCACTTGCTTCCGTACTGTGGCGGATGTGGTTGAGCTTTTATTGAGGCATTCGTGTCGCCTGAGCACTGCCGGCCGTTGTTACGCTTTGTGGTTACGGTTTGAAGAGGGTAAGGTTCTTCTAGACTCCTTTTGTCATGTGATCGTCGATCGTGACGATGAAAGATGCAGAAATGGCCTAATAACTAACCACCTAACGGCTTCCGATATCGAGGTAAGTTTGTCCAGAGGAACATCGTCATTGTGTGTATCAAATTGTATCTACCAACTACTGAACCACCTCTTTTGCAAACAACATTTTATTTACCCACAAACTCCAGATCACAAACGAGCCGCTCCGAGCCGCTGTGTCACTAAACGAACTAAAAATAAGTCTCACTCAATTGCCGGAGCATGCGCGATCTTCAGATAAGGCGAATTTCGTTGACGTGAAACAGGCAGGTACATGGGACCAACAAAAAAAAACACACAAACACGATACACGTTTCAGGCAGCACTTGTAAAAACAATTGATCAATCGTTATCAACCAACTCAGAAAAATCACAGCCGAAGAACCACTTTCTGCACCTGCAGCCGACCTCGTCTCGTTCGCCCGCGACCGGTTGGGTCCGTACACAAGCACTCACTTCAGCCGATTTGGAAAACTTCTCCAAACAACACAGCAGCAGGCTAGCTCGCGGTGCGAAACAAATAGATCTAAATTTGCTTCCCCGTTCCCTACGAGGCTACGACACTGTTATCACGCCGATGGCCTTTATCTGCCAGACGTTTGAGTGGACCAGGCACACACACACACAGCCCGTTAATGGTTTCGCGCGGGATGCGAGTGACACGTTTCTTCACCTATGCGAACAACGTAGCGGTGTTTAGCACTTTTACAATAAACTGCTTTTTATGATACCACTTTTGCACACGTTTTTTTTCCTTCACGTCTTCAGACTGTCTTTGAGCTTTATGCCGAGCGACCAAACCACCACAAACCCGCGGCAAGGGCGCGCTCTCTTGGTGGGCTGCCTGGTGCGGTGCGCAGACGAGCAACGTGCGACTGAACGGGCGATCTGAAGGCGCGATCGCTTTTAAATGACCGAGCGCGAGCGCCTGACGTCACAAGTCTGACGAAGGCGCCGGGTCAAACCACGCACGCACGTACGCCCGCTTCGAACGAAAGCTTCGATCGTCGACGCGAGCGCGACCGGGGCTACGGCAAAAGCTCGGGCTTCTCGATCGGCGTAGGCTCGTCCGGGGTGGCCGCGTGGGGATTCCCGCTAAAATGGAGCGCACGAACGCGAAAGAACCGCTTCCGGTAATCCTTACCCACCCCGGTAAAGAAACAGTCGCATTACGAGACTCCTATCGATCGATTATTCATCGTTTGGTACAATTAAAACATAAGATGCCGGTAATAATGGTAATCAGGTGGGTTTCTTTTCCGAACATGGGGATTTACAACGGGCGCGCGCGCGCGTGGACGCGTTTAGCGAAAGCGTGACTTTACCCGTTGGTGACTTGGAAAAATAAGGGCTCCACATTACATTAGGGTTTTTATCCAGCGGGTTTCCACATGCGGTGTGTTTATATTGATGTCTTTTTTTTATTATTATTTTCAACTTGAAACGGGTATGGCATAACAGAATCATAAGAAGATGGTTTTTAGACTTTTCAAACACATGTTAATCTTACCTTGATTAGTCTTGACGACAATGTACCTTGGGCTATGTACATCTTCAACTTCATCTTTATCTTCATTATTACAACAGTCTCACAAAAAGGCTAACCATGGATTGATGATGATGAACATGATGGCAAAAATGTAAGCTTGATAGAATATGATTAAAAACTATCTTCAAAAATCCATATTTGTTCGAATTTGCGTAAGTTAAAGTTTGCGGCGAATACAATAATTTTCTTTCCAATAGAGCATCGACGCTGTGTATAAAACCATCTATAGTCATTGTTTACTTCAGTTTACGTTTTTTCGACATATTCTTCTTCATATTTACGACTAACATAGTAACGACCTGCCGTCGTGCTATGCCTACTAGTCTCATCGATACCTCCATAGCCGGAATACCAGTCTGTACTGGGAGGAGACGACCAAAATGGGATTATGGGACCATGTTTGTCGGGTGAAGTGACCGGTGCCGCTACCACTAAACCCCTGGCCACCTATATTGCCCTCGTGTTAGAGAAGGCTATCCGCGACTCTGGGCTCCTCTATTAATCCAACCAGATCTTGACACATTTTGATACTGTAGACATAAGTGACTTGAGATTCTTCTGCTTTGAAATCTAGCTATCGTAACACAGGGACATCATTTCTTCATAAAAAAAAGCTTTTCCTTTCAGCGAACCTGCCATGACGCTAGATAAAGCTGAGACTATACGCAAGCTCATATTCTTCATCACAGTAACCTCCGATTGGCTGATGTGTGTTTGTTGCTGTTTCCAGAATGTCTGGATTCTTCCACACCACCCAGTCCATCGCTGTCCACGACGATGAGCCACCCGTACAGCAATCCGCCACCGTTCAAAATGCAACGCCAGCAGACGAACGTCCGCGAACGCAAGCGCATGATGCGTTCCGCCCCGAACGGGTATGTCCACCACATCTGTGACAACACATCCCCCCCCCCTCCCTTGTCAACACCGTACCGTAGAACGTTTGGTTTGCCTTATGTCCTCTTCACAGCAGCATCAATTCGGCGTTCGACGAGCTGCGCGTGCACGTGCCCACCTTCCCGTACGAGAAGCGGCTCAGCAAGATCGACACGCTCCGGCTGGCGATCGCGTACATCGCCCTGCTGCGCGAGGTCCTCGAGGCGGACTACGACCCACTGACGTACGTGGAAAAGTGTCTCCGGGGTGAAATAAAGGCCGATCGGGCCCACTGGAACACCAGCGGTAGGTGGCTGCTGGAGAGAGGAGCTCAGGTTTGAGCCGTTTAAAGCAAAGCTCTTCACAATTGTACCACCCGCAGATCTAACGGCGAGACTCTCGTGGATCAACTGGGAAAATCTCGGCGTGCATCCGGGTCGGCGCACCATCCTCACGTCGCTGGCGCTCGGCTCGTCGGAAAGTCTCGCCTGCGGACCGCCGCCGCATCTGATTTAGAGTGTAAAGCAGCCACTCCCGGCGATTCGATGTCTTCCGTTTTGATTCGAACCGTAATCGGTGCGGCAAGCAGCACAGGAGCTTGTCGTTTCTTTATCAGTACCTATTTATTCACCCTAGCTTGCGTAACACTTGCAAAATAAATCATTCATCAATGAGAAACAACTTTTTCGGGGGCGTTTCCGAAAAGGGAAATTTTCTTCTGCCCAGATCTTCGCGTTACGGAGAAGCTCATTTGATCGTAACACTATCTGAATCACTTGAGAAACCATGCAAAATCTGAATCTTACCCGTGAACGTTCATGAATATTTTGCAAACTCTCCAATCATCGATGCTTCATGTTTATCTTTAATATAAACTTCAATGATTCATGAACCGTCAAAGAGACAAAAAATGGGATCCTACAGAACTTCAACTATAACGGTAAAAAAAAACACGCAAATGCATCTTTCTCATGTTTAAAACAATTTCAAAAATATATATTTTTATCGTTCAAATCCATCGAATGGCACATGTGATACAATCTTCCCTTACAATAATAATATCATCGGCGAAGTGTAAATCGCAAACTAATCCTAGCTAAACATTCCACTAGTGCTGCTGGCGCCACTGCCTGCACTCTCGCTGCTCGTATTGCGCAGCCGCTGGATCGGTTGCCGGCTCTGTATCCGTTTTCGCTTTGCCGCCGGACTGTACCGTACCTTCGAACCGGGCGGCACCGCAACCGCGGGCGGAATGTTCATCCGGCTGTAGGTGGACGCCACCCGGCGCCGTTTCTTTCCACCGCCCGTCGTTTCCAGCATCGCGCGATACTCGTCCGACCCGGATGAGGACGTTCGCGGAACGCCACCGTCAGAACGGCTCACGTACCGGTTCTTGAGATAGTCGGCAAAGGATGCGGCCCGCCGTATCAGTCCGCCCGGTCCGGTCGGAGGCGTATCACGTCCACTGCCAGCCGAAAGCTCCTCCTGCACGTCCCCGCGCGACGCCAACCGGATGACGTTCGAAACGATCGACCACAGCGTGCTGCCACCGCCGGTTGCCTCCGTTGCGTACGGTTTACCTTTGTCCGGTGCGCCACGGGACAAAGGCGCTTCCCGGATGGTGGGACGCTTCGCCGGCACCGGGTAGAAGACGTCATCGGACGCGGAGTCGTTCTCGCTCTCCTCCACCGATGCATCGTACGCCTTGAGCGAGTCCCCGAAGCAGACGACCGAGCAGCTGTAGCTGCGGGTCGGAATCGTCGCGCACGGCGTACCCCAAACATCTTCCTCAGCCGGCAGTTCCGTCGGCTGGAACGAGAGCACCTTCTTCAGGGCCGTCCCGGTCGGTTTCGGTGTGACCGGGTAGGTCAGATTCGTTTCGTTAGCCTGCAGCGACGCCAGGTCGCGGTGCGTCTCGTAGTACTCGGACCCACTCGTCGTGTCGGTGTTGGTGGTGGTGGCTGGCAATGGTGGGGCTCGCTTTGGCACATCTTCTTTGTGCATGGAAACCGTACGCTCCAGTTGGACGCGTTCTCGACCGGGATCCCCGACGCGCATCATGCGCTGGGCCTGGATCGAGCCGCTCGTCGTTCCACCGGACGTACGCTTCAGGGCTGGGGTCGTCCGCAGATCCAGCGGGTCTTTGTGCGGTGAACCGAGCATGCTGTTCATGCCGCTGCTCATCGTCGAGCTGAAGCTCATCTTGCGCTGCGTGCCCGGTTGCAGCATCTTCGAGTACACGCCCGTCCCCCCGGTGTGCTGTGCGATGGCACGCTGGATGCTCTTCGACATAACCTGCCGGAGCGGCGTCGCGACCGCTTTCGAGCGATTGCGTATGATGGCACGCACCTTGTCCAGCTCGTTCGGCACGATGGGAGAGCTGCCCAGGTCATCCGTGCGGCTGTCCGTCTCGCTGCCGCTGCTGCAGTGAATGCTCGACATCTGCCCCATCGTGACGGAGTACGATTCGTTCGGGTGCTTCGATCCCACCATCCCGGGCATCAGCTGCCACTGGTACATCGGTGTGGAGGTGGTGCGCACGAGCTTCCTCGCACCACCGGTCCCGACACCCGGCCCCGTCAACACACCGGACGCGTTCACCTCCGACGTGTTGATCGTCGTCGAGTGCACACTCTCGAAACTTTGACGGCTCTTGCGCTTCCAGCGCAAGTTAATCTTCGAGAGCGGCGTCAGCACTGCCTCATCCACCTCGTCGATTTTGTTATCCCCCTCGGCGAACGCCTGCACTTCACCCGGCACCAGGCTACTCTTCCTCCGGGCGCGCCTCGCCTCCGGACCGGGGTCGCCCGTGTCAACGTTTTCCTTATTTTCATCGACATCGATCGGCAGCACGGGCCCGGGAGCGGCGATTTCGCTGCGCTCCAGATAACATTCGTCCTGCGTCTCAGATTCGTCCATACAGCGCATGAAGCATTTGGCAATGCTCTCAAAATCTTTCCATGTGTAGAAAACCTACAACGCAAGGCAAGCTCATGAACCGTCAAAGAGACAAAAAATGGGATCCTACAGAACTTCAACTATAACGGTAAAAAAACACGCAAATGCATCTTTCTCATGTTTAAAACAATTTCAAAAATATATATTTTTATCGTTCAAATCCATCGAATGGCACATGTGATACAATCTTCCCTTACAATAATAATATCATCGGCGAAGTGTAAATCGCAAACTAATCCTAGCTAAACATTCCACTAGTGCTGCTGGCGCCACTGCCTGCACTCTCGCTGCTCGTATTGCGCAGCCGCTGGATCGGTTGCCGGCTCTGTATCCGTTTTCGCTTTGCCGCCGGACTGTACCGTACCTTCGAACCGGGCGGCACCGCAACCGCGGGCGGAATGTTCATCCGGCTGTAGGTGGACGCCACCCGGCGCCGTTTCTTTCCACCGCCCGTCGTTTCCAGCATCGCGCGATACTCGTCCGACCCGGATGAGGACGTTCGCGGAACGCCACCGTCAGAACGGCTCACGTACCGGTTCTTGAGATAGTCGGCAAAGGATGCGGCCCGCCGTATCAGTCCGCCCGGTCCGGTCGGAGGCGTATCACGTCCACTGCCAGCCGAAAGCTCCTCCTGCACGTCCCCGCGCGACGCCAACCGGATGACGTTCGAAACGATCGACCACAGCGTGCTGCCACCGCCGGTTGCCTCCGTTGCGTACGGTTTACCTTTGTCCGGTGCGCCACGGGACAAAGGCGCTTCCCGGATGGTGGGACGCTTCGCCGGCACCGGGTAGAAGACGTCATCGGACGCGGAGTCGTTCTCGCTCTCCTCCACCGATGCATCGTACGCCTTGAGCGAGTCCCCGAAGCAGACGACCGAGCAGCTGTAGCTGCGGGTCGGAATCGTCGCGCACGGCGTACCCCAAACATCTTCCTCAGCCGGCAGTTCCGTCGGCTGGAACGAGAGCACCTTCTTCAGGGCCGTCCCGGTCGGTTTCGGTGTGACCGGGTAGGTCAGATTCGTTTCGTTAGCCTGCAGCGACGCCAGGTCGCGGTGCGTCTCGTAGTACTCGGACCCACTCGTCGTGTCGGTGTTGGTGGTGGTGGCTGGCAATGGTGGGGCTCGCTTTGGCACATCTTCTTTGTGCATGGAAACCGTACGCTCCAGTTGGACGCGTTCTCGACCGGGATCCCCGACGCGCATCATGCGCTGGGCCTGGATCGAGCCGCTCGTCGTTCCACCGGACGTACGCTTCAGGGCTGGGGTCGTCCGCAGATCCAGCGGGTCTTTGTGCGGTGAACCGAGCATGCTGTTCATGCCGCTGCTCATCGTCGAGCTGAAGCTCATCTTGCGCTGCGTGCCCGGTTGCAGCATCTTCGAGTACATGCCCGTCCCCCCGGTGTGCTGTGCGATGGCGCGCTGGATGCTCTTCGACATAACCTGCCGGAGCGGCGTCGCGACCGCTTTCGAGCGATTGCGTATGATGGCACGCACCTTGTCCAGCTCGTTCGGCACGATGGGAGAGCTGCCCAGGTCATCCGTGCGGCTGTCCGTCTCGCTGCCGCTGCTGCAGTGAATGCTCGACATCTGCCCCATCGTGACGGAGTACGATTCGTTCGGGTGCTTCGATCCCACCATCCCGGGCATCAGCTGCCACTGGTACATCGGTGTGGAGGTGGTGCGCACGAGCTTCCTCGCACCACCGGTCCCGACACCCGGCCCCGTCAACACACCGGACGCGTTCACCTCCGACGTGTTGATCGTCGTCGAGTGCACACTCTCGAAACTTTGACGGCTCTTGCGCTTCCAGCGCAAGTTAATCTTCGAGAGCGGCGTCAGCACTGCCTCATCCACCTCGTCGATTTTGTTATCCCCCTCGGCGAACGCCTGCACTTCACCCGGCACCAGGCTACTCTTCCTCCGGGCGCGCCTCGCCTCCGGACCGGGGTCGCCCGTGTCAACGTTTTCCTTATTTTCATCGACATCGATCGGCAGCACGGGCCCGGGAGCGGCGATTTCGCTGCGCTCCAGATAACATTCGTCCTGCGTCTCAGATTCGTCCATACAGCGCATGAAGCATTTGGCAATGCTCTCAAAATCTTTCCATGTGTAGAAAACCTACAACGCAAGGCAAGCGATCGGTGCGTTAGTAAGGATTAACCAAAGAAAAGCGGTGTCCTCAAGCCCTTGCTAACCTTACTGCAACGATTACACTGCAGCGGCAGATGCTCCTTGACAATGTGCGCCACGAGCAGATTGTTCGGTGTGATTTTGGTGTCCTTCCGTAGCGGGAACGGTCGGTCGTTGCAGATGTAGCAAATTTTGCGCAACATGGCGGCCTCCTGGTGGTTGCCATCTTCGTGTCTCTGTCGGCACTTGGCGCAGCAAAACACCTGCGCACACGTCCTACACTGCACCTGAGGCGAAAAGTAAAGCAGGAGTTGCGCCCATGTCTAACGAGTACTTGATTCTTGCGTCCAGCTTACCTCTTTCGGAATAATCATCTCGTTCGCACAGGAATCGTGATCGGCGGCACTACTGCGATCGTTTAGGAGACCAGTAATGGATGTCCTGACAGATCAACACCACTACCACTGTCTGTGCCACCGCTCATCGAGATTTACGGTTTGCGACTGGTGTAGTGATGTCTCCACCAACACCAGGACGCTTCGGATGCTGTCGGGCGGCGATCTTCGCTCGGTACCGCGCCTCCGATCGCCTCTGCTCCAGCTTGGCCCTAACCTCCGCCACAGTCTCGCGTTCCGGTGCGTACGAGATGTGCAGTATGCCACCGTAGAAGTTGCGCGCGTCCAGCAGCCGCTTCGCTTGCCGGGCTTTTTCGAGCTTCACAAAGCAAGCGTGAAACACGTCCGTGAACGGTTCCAGCGTGAAGGACGTGTCCGACCCTTCGTTCTCCCGCTGCTGCCACGGCTCGGTGATGTTGCTGAGGGACTCGAGCGCACCGAAACGGGTCAGCTCCTGGCGTAGCTCGCGCAGCAGACTGATCTGCGGAACGCCGAACACGAGCAGGTGGCGGGATTCGTTCGCGGCGGAATACACACGGACGGCGGTCAGCTGACGGGAGCGACGATACAGTGGGCGGTTCTGGCAGTATCGCAGGCGAATGTGGTGGCTGGCACTACTGTCCGGCGTCGTTTCGTCCTTTCTGGTAGGTTTTTCGGTCATACTATACGGGCCGCAACCACGCTGAACAGATTAGATAGGGTGGTAAGGTAGAAGAAGCTGGGGGGAAGATGCGAGAAAGGAACCGGATTGTTTGCGTTTTTAAATGGCTATTCTGCGTACTGTCATGCCGGTCTGACAGCTTGACATTTCCCAGGTAACAGGGGTCGCTTCTAATAAACTGAAGTGGAGTTTAAACGCATAGAGCAGGAGACAACGAAATCAGGTTCTCTTTAGGAAACTGTTGTTGTTGTTCTCTCAAAATACTGTAAGTTTATGTAACAATATTCACGATGGTATATTAGTTTATTAAAACTCACACATGAACAGTGGTTCTACCCAACACTTGGAAACGAAGTTTCAATTACAAGGATTTTGATCAGATTTCAAACAACCTAAATGTGTATCACTGTTGGAGTGATTCAAGTGAACATGCACGTCGTATTTTACCATCCATTCGTGTAGTTTCACTACCATGCATTAGATGGCGCATGGTTGCATCGTCAGATAAATTTTCCTGTCTCACTGTTGACGGATCTCTCGCTACCGTTTCTTGCTACCGAGCGAGAACAGATGCGCGTACCGCGTGATACCTCGCAAAATTAAAAAATCTGATATTTTAAATGAATTAAAATATATTTTAATATTTTTCAGTATGAAAGCAAAGTTTTTGTTTAAAAAAACATATTTTTCAAACTCCAAACAATTTTGATCAAATTACAATTCGGTTTGACAGCGATCTCGCTTCGAGGTTTCCTGCAATGCACGATGGAAGCGAGAACGGCCAACTGACAACTTTGACAGCTGTCCAATCTGATTCTCAGGTCGTTATACAGACGTGTAAAGCCCGCTTAACTTTTTTCTCCCTTTCGTTTTACCCGGAAATTGAACAAAAACCGGCGTGACGCTGTGGAAATTCGGTTAGTCTTTTTTCCCCGTCGGTCCTTGCAAACTATCGCCGTAGGCTGCGGGAGTGCATTGCTCCCGAAAAAAGGTTTCCTTGTTTAGGTAGGTGATGTGGTGATTGTACTGCAGTGGAAGTGCAGTGACCATGAGAAAAGTGCGTGAGGCTAACCTCAAAATTGTGTCCCGAAAGGGCAATGAAAACGGCGTGGTGATTCATAGTGCGAATGTTAGTTTCCGTGTGTAAATTAAATAATCCCATCCGGTTACAGCCTACACAACCCCCATAGAACAATGGGACGCGGACGACCGAGAAAGGATACCCCGGCCGAGAGTGATGGCCCGGCGGCTAAAATACAGCGCACGAAAAAGCGTAAGTATCCCACCATCACCATCGTCACCGACGTGTACCGATGTCTAATTATAGCCTGTAGCAACTGGGACGACAAAAATCTCTCTATCATATTGCGCCTTTGATTAATTTACTCTCTCCTTCAATATGCTCCCGTTCCACCTTCGCAGAAGCAATTCCGCTCGCCGCCCTCCCGAAGCTGTCCGGAAATGTGCTGGTGTGCGGGCAGGGCGAGATGGGTCAGCTTGGGCTCGGTGAAGACGTGATGGAAAAGACGCGGCCTGCCGTCGTTGCAGGTCTGTCGGACGTTGTACAGATATCGGCTGGCGGCATGCATAATCTCGTCCTCACGCGACACGGCAAAATGTACTCTTTCGGCTGCAACGACGAGGGAGCCCTCGGTCGGGAAACGTCCGAGGAGGGCTCCGAATTTCTACCCAAGCCCATCGACCTGCCCGGGACGTGCGTGAAAATTTCGGCCGGAGATTCTCACTCCGCCTGCCTGCTGGACGATGGTCGCGTGTACGCGTGGGGCTCATTCCGGGTAAGTTGAAAACGGTTCGATTGGAAATGTGTTTTCGGATTGGGCGGTACAGCTTGGCGCGAATGCGCTTGGGTTGAAGAAACGGCAGGCACGGGTAAGGCTTTTCCCGCCAAATTTCGCCCGCCTTGTGAGAGTTCCCATCGGTACGTCGCCGTGCATGTTGTTACCTGCCGCGGAGAATTCCCAGGTTTTTTATTGTTACTATTATTTCGGGTATTGTAGGGGTCCTGCAAAGAGGCCAAGCGATGCGCAGCAGCAGCGAGAAACGACAGCTGACACGCGGTGTTGTGTCGGGGCGCCGGTAAGGACGAGGGGAAAATTTAAAGCTTCCTCATACCCGGTCCAAATTATCCTTCCATTCTTGTACCCTCATCGTACCCGTCTAATCGTTCCCACAGGCTTTCGAGCGTAAAGAAGAGAGAAAGAGAAAGATAAATTGAAAGTCACTGCACACGTCACATGGCTTGCTAGACAAGGAACAGCGATCTTTAAATCCTCCCCTCGTCATTAACGGACGGTCACAGCCTTCTTTTGTAACTTACCTGCTCGCGATCGCATTCCAATTGTTCTTCGTTTTTCCCGTCAGGAAGAGGATGTCTTTTCGTTTACTTTTCGGTTTCGTTTCTCCCTTTCCACGTTCGTATCACGTCCCCAACACGCTCGAATGCAGACCCGTTCGTTTTTAATATCCTTCCACGTCGGTGTCCGGTATGCGCAGAGAGATACATTCCAAGCTAGTGATAATCTCGCACTTGGAGCACCCGTACGAGTACCTGGTTACTCTGATTTGTTTGCTTCGGGAAGGTCTGAGATAAGGCATGCGAATATGCCTCAGCAAGGCAGCCCTTTGATAAGGGCGTTCGCTACCAGCAATACATCAGTTGTGGATGACACTGTGTGTCCTGCACGTATCCCTCGCGGGGATGCTTGTCAGATGCATCGTTTGAAAACAGCGGATTGCCGGCCATTTAAGTCAAATTTGCGAGCTACCAGCAATGGTAGAACTCAATTCAGACTAATCTATCACTAGCTCGTACTCTCCGTTCCATCACCGGTACGCGATTTGCGTGGGTTGTTAGACACCGACTGCTATTTTGCGTGGCACATCGTTGGCGGTTCGAACACGACGTGGATACGGGGAACCGGGAACCGAAGAGCTAGCCCCACTAATCCGTTCCCCGTCTGTGTTTCACAAGGACTCACACGGCAGCATGGGCCTCACGCTCGAGGGCAACAAACGGCTACCGATTGAGGTGTTGCCGGGCAACCGGTGGGTGGACATCGCATCCGGCTGCGATCATCTCGTGCTGCTGTCTGACATCGGCCATATCTACACGGTGGGCTGCGCGGAACAGGGACAGCTCGGCCGCGTATCGATACGCGCCGCCTCAGGTGAATCTCGCCGCGGCAAAACGCAGCTTCTGCAGCCCGGCATCGTAACACGCCGCGGTAAAATGGTGACGGCCGACGCGATCTGGGCGACCACCTACTGCACTTTCTACAAAGACGCCCAGACTGGCCGGATATTTGCGTTCGGGTTAAACAACTACTGCCAGCTGGGCATACCGAACCCGAGCGAGAACGTCGTCAAGCCGGTGTTCGTGCCGGAACCGACGAGCTTCGACGAGGTGCTGCAGATTGCCGGCGGTCAGCATCACACACTCGTGCTGAAGGCGGACCACCGGGTGTACGCGGTCGGCCGGAAGGAGTACGGTCGGTTGGGGCTCGGCGATGACGTCACGGAGGACGCCAAGACGCTGCAGCCGGTGGCGGTGCTCGGCGACAAGAAGGTAGTGAGTGTCTCCTGCGGCGAGAGCACCTCGTTCGCGGTGACGGACGCCGGGGAGCTGTACGCGTGGGGCATGGGCTCGAGTTTGCAGCTCGGCACGGGCTCCGAGTCGGACGAGTCGAAACCGGTGTTGATCGCGAGCAAGCAGGTGGCGGGCAAGGTGATCCTGAAGGCGTCCAGTGGCGGGCAGCACAGTCTCTTCCTAGTGCAGGAACCTCCGGTAAGTGAAATAGAAAGGGTTTTTTTTATTATTATTCCCACAGTGTGTGTGCAATTATGTGTCATTCGATTTTCTATATAAACTTGCTAATCTTACAACAACATACGAAATATTGTTTTCTTATCCTGACGTTTCTGAAGAAATAAAAAACATCGAGAAACGATCAGAACGCTGGAGTCGAGAAATATTGTGAAATTTATAAAAACAACATTTACCTGTTATTACTCATCATTAGGTGGGTTCGCACGAATCGAACTCTGCTCGAATTTGTACGATCTGCGAACTTTTTTTGTCAATGTATTAGTGAGTCGAGCTATGTTCGCCGAGTCTGTTTCAAGCAGAAAAGGCTATCCAGTAATAGTGTGCGTGAAGTTCATCATCAAAAGTTCGACTCGTTTGAACCCACCTATTACTTTATTTTGATATTTTATGACAAAAATATAAAAAAAAAACGTTGATGCATTTCTATCTTGGTTAATTTGACATAAACAATGAATGTTAAAACCTTCATCCATTCCAGTTGAATGTAATAGTTGAAACAAAAATCTGACAATTTCAGTAAAATTTTATTATCATTTTATTAAAATTCGATTATTTCGTACTCTTCTCTTTAGACCCTTAGCGCCACAACAACCACCACCACCACGACAAAGAAATCAAAGGCAGTCGAAACGTCGACCGCCACGAACGGCCAGACAGCGAACGGCAGCAGCAGCAGTAGTACAACAGCAGACAAAGAAGAACCAGCGACGGAACCTCCAGCAGCAGCACCGACCTCGAATGGTGTGACGGAAGAAAAACCCAAACCCACAGCAGGCGGCGGAGGCAGAAAGCGAAAATTACAATAAAAGTGTTGTATGTACCCGCGTGGGCAGCAGTAGTAGGCGATAAATGGTCGCGTTGGTATCAGATTTTCGCATCTTCTAAGTCCCACATTTTGACAAGAGGAGGTGCTGATTTAGCGAAGCGCAACTGACTGTAAATCGTAAAGGTAGGGCGACGTAAGATAGATAGAATCAGAGTTATACAACTTAAACATTCGTGCCGTGTTAAGTAACTTATCGGGAACCGTGTTTTTAGTTAGCAAGTTTACATGGTAGGATCGTATTTTTGTCAGTTTTTTTTTTATTTTCTTGTTATCATTCACACCCGTCTTATTGTATTATTTGTTTTTCGTTCTTGTTTCTCTCATTTCCCATTCCCATTACAGTTTTTGTCTGAATCTTTTATAATTCCTTTCACTACTTATCCCCGCTTTCTGTACGCCTTCCTCTATCACATGGCAATGACTAAAAAAAGATTATTATACACGGTCTTTCCTCATTACTCGGTGGGAGTAGTAGTGTACTCAACACTGAAAAAAGGAACATTTCCTATCTAGCCCAGTTCACGTGTTCACGACCTCCCGTCTGTGTGTGCGGGTGTTGTGGCAACATAACAGTTTAGCTTGTTTTTAAAGTCGGTAAGAGACACGCAGGAGAACCACACATGATCAATGCAAAGTGCCACTCGAAAGCCCAGACACACACACACGTCGGACGCACCACGTTTAGGTAGAGTTTTAGGCAAACTTGTTGATAAAATAAGTGTAATAGGGGTTTGTTTTTGAATTTCGTCTCGAATGACGAAAATACGCGGTTAGGGGATAGAGGAGAAGAATGGAACAAAAACATCGACTGAGCAAAAGAAAGATAAAAATAAAAATTAACTTAATAAACCATTTTGATACAAAAACATCGTGTGCTGTTAAAATGATTTGCAATATTTATTTGATGATGACGTGTTGGAGATAAAAACAAAATGCGATTATACTAAAAGCCGTTTTTAATGAAGCGTGCATTCCTCCGCCACTTAACATATCATAATACTAAACACTGAAGAGAGAGAGAGAGGGCTCCTATTAACTAAGAAGCAGATATCACCGAAATAAGACAATGGTGAGTCGCTTGACTTCCCTGTCGAATCAATCGAAATCCGTCAGCACTCCGTCGCTAACGTTAAAAAGATCATCTTCGTCCAGTTCCTCCATGGGATGAATCGGCAATGCGTCTTCGGCAGGTAGATTATCATTTGGCACAGCAACTACTATGTCCCGACTTTCAACGCTAGTCGTCGCAAGCAGCGTACGTGAGAGATCCTCCATCTGTTGGCTATCCTTCTGCAAAGATACGAATAGCAAGCGAACGTTCTAATACCTTCTCGGGTGTACGTTCTACATTTAAACGGGTCAAACCTTACCTCCACACTGAGCGTGTTCTCGTCGGAACAGTCTACCAGAGAGTCCTGCCGTTGCTGACACATCGGTTCCATTGGTTCATCCGGCGATTCGAGCACCGGCAGTTCGTCGTGCTTCACGAGCGATTCCAATCGTCCGGAGGGTGACGTGTGGACGGCCGCTTCGTTGTCGATCAGCGAGCTACGTTTCGTCGCGGACGATGAGCGTCGCGTCCCGCGGAGTAGCGTTTTGGGCGAAAGTGTTGACTTGGGAGTGTGGCTCGATCCAGCATAGATTGCCCTGAGCCGAGGGCTCGACGTGTGTGCCGCTTGGGGTGGGATGCGCGACGCTCATCGTCCGCGACGAAACGTAGCTCGCTGATCGAGAACGAAGCGGCCGTCCACACGTCACCCTCCGGACGATTGGAATCGCTCGTGAAGCACGACGAACTGCCGGTGCTCGAATCGCCGGATGAACCGATGGAACCGATGTGTCAGCAACGGCAGGACTCTCTGGTAGACTGTTCCGACGAGAACACGCTCAGTGTAGAGGTAAGGTTTGACCCGTTTAAATGTAGAACGTACACCCGAGCAGGTATTAGAACGTTCGCTTTCTATTCGTATCTTTGCAGAAGGATAGCCAACAGATGGAGGATCTCTCACGTACGCTGCTTGCGACGACTAGCGTTGAAAGTCGGGACATAGTAGCTACTGTGCCAAATGATAATCTACCTGCCGAAGCCGCATTGCCGATTCATCCCATGGAGGAACTGGACGAAGATGATCTTTTTAACGTTAGCGACGGAGTGCTGACGGATTTCGATTGATTCGACAGGGAAGTCAAGCGACTCACCATTGTCTTATTTCGGTGATATCTGCTTCTTAGTTAATAGGAGCTCTCTCTCTCTCTCTCTCTTCAGCGTTTAGTATTATGATGTGTTAAGTGGCGGAGGAATGCACGCTTCATTAAAAACGGCTTTTAGTATAATCGCATTTTGTTTTTATCTCCATTGATTCGACAGGGAAGTCAAGCGACTCACCATTGTCTTATTTCGGTGATATCTGCTTCTTAGTTAATAGGAGCTCTCTCTCTCTCTCTCTCTTCAGCGTTTAGTATTATGATGTGTTAAGTGGCGGAGGAATGCACGCTTCATTAAAAACGGTTTTAGTATAATCGCATTTTGTGTTTATCTCCAACACGTCATCATCAAATAAATGTTGCAATTCATTTTAACAGCACACGATGTTTTTGTATCAAAATGGTTTAAGTTAATTTTTATTTTTATCTTTTTTTTTGCTCAGTCGATGTTTTTGTTCCATTCTTCTCCTCTATCCCCTAGCCGCGTATTTTCGTCATTCGAGACGAAATTCAAAAACAAACCCCTATTACACTTATTTTATCAACAAGTTTGCCTAAAATTCTACCTAAACGTGGTGCGTCCGGCGTGTGTGTATGTCTGGGCTTTCGAGTGGCACTTTGCATTGATCATGTGTGGTTCTCCTGCGTGTCTCTTACCGACTTTAAAAACAAGCTAACCCGCGGAGTAGCGTTTTGGGCGAAAGTGTTGACTTGGGAGTGTGGCTCGATCCAGCATAGATTGCCCTGAGCCGAGGGCTCGACGTGTGTGCCGCTTGGGGTGGGATCGCCAGCAGGTGTGGTTTTGCCATCTTCTCGGCACCTGCGTCCGCTTCCGCCGGTGTGTGGCGTGACGCTGGCTTTTCCGGCGTTCCAAGCAGCGTGGAAGAAAACTCCGGACGCAGCGTCATCTCGCTGAGCGTGGATATGTTCATCGTGCTGTTGACCGGTGCCGCCCCGTTCACCGCCCGTTTCGCCGGGTTCGATTGCTTCTGGCTTTGCGCTTTGATTCGGTTTAGCATGGCAAGTGGATTGAGCTTTTCTTTGCGTGCGACCCGCGGCACGACGAACGTCTTCGGGCTGGGCGGTTGCAGTTGATCGGTGGCAAGTTTCAGCTGCTTCTGCGGTTGGGCAGCCGGGCTTCGCAGCTGGTAGGAGCTAACCGACAACAGCTTCATGCGTGCGTTCATCGTCTGCACATCGTCCCGGCTCAACAGGGCTAACCGGTGGCTGCCCCTTCCGTTTCCGGTCACGGCCGTGTGCAGGTCGTCCGGCTGTGCCTCAAAGTCCATCACGATTGGTGGCGTGCAGAAGAGTTTATTCTTGATGGTGAAATTATCCTTACCCAGTAGGCCTTGACCGTCGCGCAGCAGACACTCCTCCAGCATGGGCAAACTGCTCTGCAGCATGTCCATCTGCAGTCGAATCTCTTCGAACTTCACCGCCACCTTCGATAGCGCCTTGTGTTCGTACTTCATGATTTCCGGTTTTTTTGGGCTAAATCCAGCGAAAAACTGTTCCACCGTCGGTAGTGTCTGTTCGAACAGTTCGATCAGCTTGATCGCGTTTAGCTTTCCGTTGCCGTCGAACACGTCCTCGCAGCGCTGGTGTAGTTCCGTGCCCGGCTGGTAGTTGTACCTGCCGAGACAGTCCTTGAGTTGCTCCTTGCTGAACGGTAGCGCCAGCTGGTTTCCCTTCAGCTTCCCCTCCGTCCGATCGATGATACGATCGAACTGCTTGGCCAACGCTTCCATCCGCTGGTGGGTGGCCTGGTGTTCGCGGAACTGCGTATCAATCACGACGCCCCACAGCTGCATCAGCTTGTCGAAACCCATCTGTTTGGCGAGATCGCTTCCCTGCAGTGTCGTTTCGATCAACCGATCGATCTTGCGCGTCTTTTCCGTCAGCAACCCGATGTCGTCCTGCATCGCTCCGCAAATACTATCGCCCAGCTCGACCCAACGCTTGTGTGTGGCCATCATTTGCGCAACCCTTGCCTTCGTAATAGGTTCACTCGTTTCACCCCCCTGCGCTCCCTTCGCTTTGCGTAGCTCCTCCTGCAGTACGAAGCGTATCAGTGTTAGTAGAAACTTCATAAACTTTGCCCCGCCCGGCAGTACCACGACGTGCGCCTTGATCTTGTCCATCCCGACCAGCTTGCCTCGCTCGATCAGGCTGTTCACGTACTCGACCGTCGACGTGCGGAACGCATTTTCCGCGCCCTTGTCGTAGATGGGCCAGTAGAAGCGCTTCCGGAACTCGCGCGCATCGTAGATGTTGAACAGGTAGTGCAGCACCTGGATGAAGGCCTTGGTGTTGGGTTTCAGGAACGCGCCGCGACAAAACTGCGCCCGAAACTCGTCCGTAGGCGGATGCCGCTTGGTGAGGGCGTGCAGACAGTGGTAAATTGCGGCATCGAGCTGCTCCTCGCACCGGCTGGCCGTTGCTGACGGTGCGACAACGGACGATCCCTGTGTAACCGAGAGCTGGCTGCTGTTGTTGATGCGCTTTACGGACGGTTTTTTGCTCATGATGCTGCGGCGGCCTGTTTTGCTCGTTGCGACTTTGATCGAGTATCGTTTTCGCGACAGACGGACGGGTTTCCGGGTATCCTTGATCACTTTTATCACATCCTCGCGGGCGCCCATTTGCTTCACGTTCAATTAGATGGCAACTGTCATTTTGCAAAAAGTCGTTAAGCTGCCAGTGCTGCCGGTGTTTATTGATTTGAAATGGTAGTTTTCTTTGGATGGCTTTAGGTGGTAGCGTGGAACGTGTATGACAAAATGGTAAGAAATTGAAACCAAATTGTTTACGAAGTTAACAATATTCTGATAAATGATCCACAATATATCAAACATTTTGATATTTTTGTCAGACGAATTATAATTTGGCAACACTGTCGGGCGACAAACTGACATCTGGTGATGGCAAAGAAAACACACGCACACACATGCAAAAGTGCCCGATTTGCCGATGTAAACAATTGAATTTTACGCACCGCAGGCCAGGGGAAGGAAAAAGAATATCGTATTTCGCGGTTTTCACACAAAAGAATCGTCCACCTGTTTCTTCTGCACCGTGCACCGAGGCGATCCATGCTGCAATACTTGCCGTGCCATAACGACACATCACGATATGCTGCCATATCGCGCGGATCAGTAATACCCGCCCAGTAGCAACACCAACGATGGAGGTCGAGGAATCGGAACATTCTGGCCGTGGCTTTCGACAGCGTAAGGGCAGGACGAGTCCGATGTGTTGTCCGATCTGCGGCATCACACTGAGGGTGCACGAAATTGATCACCATTTCGCGGTAGAGGTGGATCGGTTGGAGCGAATTTTAAAACCAAAAAAGCAGCTGCCGTACGGTGGTTTGGATGGAGATGGAACCAGTGCCGCAGGACCAAGCTTCGGTAACGGCGAAGGACCTAGTCACGGGGGCACCAGCAATCCATCTCGAACGAATGGCCACACGGGTGAAGAACAAGCAAGCGGCGGCAGCAACAGCAACAGTGTCGGTCCGGATGAATGCTGGGGCACTTACCAGAAGATAAAGAACAATCGGCAAGCGAGACTGAAGGTGCGTTGGGTACGTTAGTTTCGTCCTTATTTCCTCAAAACTAATCGCGTTTGTTCTACAGCTAAAATCACGGAAACGCAAGCCCGAAGACAACGTGTGTCCGATATGCAACAGAATTACCCTGGAAGACATCACGCTACACGTTGAGGCGTGCCTCCGGAAGTCAGAATCGCAACGGAACGGAGCGGCGGCTGCAAC
>KZ073044.1:67663-90111 GCA_002091845.1 Anopheles cracens
GTCGAGAGTTAACTCACTCTTTCCATTACAAAGATTCAACTCACTCACTCACTCTTACACGGACGCACATCTCTAGTCTGAAGGCCCATTTAATGATCGAGTGGAAGTGAACGAAGACATGTGGTTTTTCAATTAAAGTTTACAAAATAATCATTAGAATGTGCCTGTACATTCTAATTTGTTGTAAAATGATAAATGTTGATACATTTTCCGGAGATTAACGATAACTTGATGATTGATTGATTGATGAGCGAGGAATGATGAAAAATGAGTGAAAATAAATAGTGTTGATAAAATTTGAATCGAGATCATCGTTGCCTAGGGCTTCTTAACTACACGGAGCAGCTGAGATTTGCACATTGTGTTTTTTAAGAAAGAGATTGGTCTTAGACTCCCTTGGGCTGTAGACTCCGTTAGACTCCTGTTAAACTCCGAGAGTGTTGAACAAGGATTCTTACCTTGCTAAAAGCCCAAAATCTTGGCCAAGCACACCAAATAAATGATTTCCACTGATCATGACTGTAGTGTAACATTTTGATAACGCCACTAGAAGACATTGTCAATATGCGCGACTCGTTAACATAGTGAGATAGTAGACCAACTAAGACAAAGCACGATAATTTTGATTATGCTAGCAGCTCTATACATACAAGCAATACTTACATGCGACCTTCTCGCCTAGCGGATTCAACCGGTACAAATACTTTATCCGCATCGAGCCCCGTTTCACGTACAGTCCGACGAGCGCGATGGTTACGCACACTCCCAAAGCCCACAGCGGCACGTTCGTCAGCTTGTGGGCGGCCACGTACTTCGGCAGCAGCGTCAGCGCGAACGGGAAAATGGCGTAGCGAAGGAGCAACTGGGCGCCGAAGCCTTCCTGCTGCAGCTCGAACGAGGCGGCCAGATGATGTTCGTATGCAAGCAAATCCAGCAAATAGAGCACGGTCAGACCGGCCGCAGTAACGGGCACCGGTTCGCAGCTCAAATGCTTCAGCGCGTACAGCAGCCGCTCGACCAGCGGCACCTCGGCAAGCGCTTCCGGCAGGGCCGGGAAGTGAAGGTTGCGGTACAGGATGATGGCGTTAAAGAGCAGGGCAAGCACCACCGACACGTGATACGCAATCAGCTTCAGATTGAACACGTTCAGCACGGTGGGATCGGTTTCCCGTCCGGCGAACAGAGACACCAGCACGTTGCCCGACTTGGCGTACGGGTTCCACTCGAACGATGGGACACGCCGTGACTTAAGCAGAGCCACAAGCGCCAAAACGAGCGCCGTCGCGAGACACAGCACGAGCAGCTGGTTGTAGCCACGGCTGACGACCGACAGCAGCGGATACTTGTAGCAATACTCCGCCACGAACGTCGCCAAACCGACACCGGCCGCGACGAGCAGACCGTTGAAGGTGTGCGTACGCCGTTGCAGCGTGCCGTCCGTCATCGTGACCTGCTTACCGACCGGTGCCCCCGTCAGCAGTGCCACGCCCGTCACGAACAGCGCGAAGAACGTTCCGATCTCGCGGTTCACGTACGTCGACAGGGTGCGGAACTCGATCCAGTTCTTCGGCACCTCGAACTGACAGTTTCGGTGGGTCGCCCCGGAACAGAAGTGGTTCGTGACGAACATGAACAGCGGCCAGACGAGTAGAAAGATGCCGGCACCGGTGGCTCCACCGAACTCCAGCAGCTGCAGCAGCTGCGGTGGTGCGCGCGAAACGCTCCGCTGCGAATGTTTGTCCCCGACGCCGTTGTCGCCCGTCCGGCGGAAGCTCTGGAAGTCGCCGTCATCCTCGTGGTCCGAGTAGTCCTGCAGGGCGCTCATCGAGCGGGAAACCGTGGCCCGGCTGCGCTCCGTCGTCGTGGTCGGCGTCAGGGCGTTCGACCGGCGGCCTGTGTTCGGTGTCATGCTTTTGCTCGGTGAACCCCGCCCGACGCCGCCGCTCATGATGCCGCTCACTTCCGCATCGTCCATTATGACCGAGAGGCGCTTGTCGACGGGCGATTTCTTCGTCGGCAAGTCGACCTTCTCCTCCGACGCGCGGATGCGCTGCGAACGGCGCGGTTCTTCCGGGGACACTTTCTGTGCCGGTTCCGACACTTTCACGGCCGCAGAGGTGGTCGTTGTGGTGGTGGCTGATTTCGGTTTCCGTCCCGGCGAGGCACGGCGGGCTGGAGAAGCCCGACGGGCCGGTGACGCTTTACGTGCCGGGGATGGTTTTCGTGCAGGGGACGGTTTTCGCTTCGGGGGCGATGCGGATCGTTTACGGGCAGCTGCTGTTGCCGTGGTTGCGAGCGATTTGCGACCCGGCTTCTTCTTCTCCACATTGTTTGCTGGTGCGGTGTCCTTTGCGGAGGTGGTGGAAGTGGCCGCACTGCTACTCGCTGCCGCCGTCACCACGGTGGACAGCCTTTTTCCACGGCCCCGGTTATCCATATCACGTTTTGCGATTCACGTTTCAGACGCTTCGATTTATGCTGCAAGTGAGAGCAGGGAGAAGTGAAAGGTACGGGTAAATTAAAAACTGGCAAAAAGACGCGTCTTTCTCTGTCTCTATGAGTACTAGATTTTTTCGTGTGCACTACACGGTTGTGAATTGTATGATCACGAACATCGCTACATGCTAGATTAGCCCTTGCCGTCGACGAGAGTCGAAAGTGGGCCGAAGGTGTTCGAAAAACCGACCGATCTCCGAAGAAGTTCGAACCGGTTTCAATGTACAGAGGGCGCTAGCAGTGCAACGATTAATTTCAGGGTTTTAATTAGGAATGATAGTTGAAACACAGCACAAGATAAAACATTGTATTGAATGAGCTATTTTGACATCTATTTTTCAACGCGGGTTTCAAAGCAGATTTGTTTAAAATGCGAAAGGAATACACTTTCGAAAGTCTCACGAGTTCCTAACATCAAATTTGAAAATAACGGGTATGACAACCGTTGGATTGTCGACATTTAGCTCATTTTCGCTTTGCTATGATGGCAGCACTTGCTGGTGGTTTCTAATTTGAATGTAGCCGCTATTATCAATGTCCTAATTAACTAATAATAATAATAATATAAGTTGTTCAAATATATTGTGCAAATTAATTTCCAAAAATACTTAATGATATTTTATGTAGCTGTTTTATTATTTATTAGTTGTTCATCTGGCATAGATTTATTTATTTACCAAATGAACAAATAAAAACATAATGGGCAACAAAACATTAACTGGTTGTGGTAATGTTACTCTAAAAAATGACTATAAATTTTCAAAGTGTAGCGCAGAACCATCAATTCATTCTATATGGTAGAAGATCAAGAAGAATGGATTGATTCTGGGATAATTGTTAATTTCAATTTTAATCCATTTGTCCATGAAATAAAATATGAAATGAAAGAAAAGAATGGGTGCATGTTTTTCTCGTCTAGCCCTGTTCCTTGTGCTCAGCTTTTTTTATCCGTTGCAGACTCTCGCGCTCGCCAACATTTACTCTCCTTGTGCTGGTTCACCCACAAGACATTGGATGAAAGCTCCCGTCAAGCAGCTTGCTCTAAAAGGAGTAGAATGTTGTGTAAATATGAAAATAAACCTCAAGAATAGAAAAATCTTCCAACTTCGTACATTGCCCAGTTTCATCGCTTTCTGATTAAAGGAAACACCGGGAAAAGGTAAAAAAAACCTGAAAGAAAATAAATCTGAAAATAGCAACAGCATACAGTGTTGAAGGAAGATGTCATGGGATGTTAACAGATTTTTTTTTATTGCCACACAAAATTATCATAAAACGTAAACATAATACCCAACATTTTAACACTATTTTAAAGAATGCCTACCAGTTCCGGACCAGAGCAGAAAATAAAACAACGCTCAAAAGCGAGCGTGCGGTTTCATATTCACACCGCACCCGTCTTGAGCCGTCTTTTCCCCCCACCAAAGCTCCACTCGAAAGCTCCACCGAAAGACATTGGCGACCACCGGCAGCTCGCGGGGTTGGTCGATCGGTGGAGAAAAAACGTCGTCTCAGTTTCAACGTTTCGCTCAACGCCGTCGGGACGAGGTGTCTGCATGCCGAAAACGGCCGGTTTCGTTCGCCCTCCCAGTTCCTTGAAGGCTACCCTTGTGTGAAGGGAGGTTTCTCTTTCCTCGCAGACCCACAGCATTCTGCGTCTTTCGCGTCGGTGTTCGAGTGGCCGTGTATGTGTGTGTGTGTACGTGCCTTTGCCGTGGCATAGTGCATCGTGTGTGCGCCATGGTAGCATAAGACGGCGTGTATTTGTGCATTGTGCAACCGACGACGACGACGACGATTGTTGTGTTGTGGGTTTGTTTCGGTGTTTGGCGGTTTTGACAGTCGAAATTTTGGCATCCGCCGGATCGAAGGGTTGGAGGAGTGTTCCGTGTTTGACAGTTTCGTCGTCTGCGGGGCGGCATCGAAGTCTCGGCGTGTGTGCCGGGCATTCGTAATAGGCATTCGTCGCGAAGCGGGGGTGCCCGTCTAGTTCCGGTTAGATCAGCGCCGGAGAGGGGGGCACCGGTGTCGCAATCCAGTCGCGCGACTCGTTCAGGCGCAAAGCGCTCAATCGAGGCGGACGAAAGCATGCGCCCGCGTGTGTGCGAGTGAGTGAGCTCGCGTCGATAGTGGGGCTCTAAAACCTGTACATTTTAATGCCGCGATCACCGTGGAGAAATCGATATTGTGCAATCCCTCGGGGTTCGTAGGGAGCGAGAACGAGAGAGAGAGAGAGCGAAAGAGAGAGAAGGAGAGCCGAAGCGAGCAAAAAGAAAGAAAGAAAGGAAACGAATGCAAAATTGTCACCAAGAGTAACACTGGAGAGTTCGTTAGAGGGAACGGGCTTCATACTGTGCGGGAAGGAAAATCACTGGAGAGCAAAAAATCTGCGCCAACTCCAATCTAATCGGCTGTTAGAGAGAAATAGAGAGAGCCAGAGAGTGTGTATGCAGCTTCATAGAAACAACCCTCGCGTACTGTGCGCGATTCGAAGAAGGAAGAGCGCGAGCGAATCCGAAAGGAAAATGCAGTGATACACTTTCCGTTGCGCGAAAAGAAAAGTGAGCCTGTACGGCGTGCAAAGTGTGTGTTCGTGCGATCGTGGGTGAATAGAAAATGCTCCGTTTGGCAATCGATTGAACCGAGAGTCTTTCGCATTACGCCAAACCTTATCCACCTCCGGGCTCCGGACGAATTTCGACACCGCGTACGGCGCGATACCGGGCGCGCGTTTGGCGTGGAGCATCAGAATCGACACACCGTGGCGAGTGTCCTGCAAGCGGACAGGGAGATGGGCGGAAGGAGCATGGCGGCGTTCCGACGGTCCGCGGCCATCGTTTGGCTGACCGTGTTGCTGCACGTTGGCCTGGCGTTACCCCGAACGGCGGCCCAGCAGAGTAAGTATCGACGGGCACTAATGCAACGTTAGTGCCGGAGAAAGTTCGAGCGTATTGATCTTGACGGTGCTACGCTGGCCTAAAACAGTTGATTGTTTGATTGCACTCATTGTTTTCTGCTTTGTCTCGGTTGCATAAAACGTGATGTCACACGCATTCGAAAGTTTTGCATTTGACGAATCTATCCCGAGTTGGTTGGAGGGTTATATGTTTGAAAACAGAGAACTGATTTTGATTTGATTTGAAGGCTTAATTTGGTTCTAAGAGTAGGAATAAAGGAATACACATATAGAAATGACTTAGAACAAAAAACATGATTGGCAGATTGTAAGCATAAGCTTTCAAACAGGCCTATTCTTCAAATTTAATTATTATCTAGGCATTAACATTGTTTTACTTCGTTTGCACCGCACCGCCGTTGCATCATCGATGCGGGGAAGGCACCTTCCGGTACATCTTTCTTTCCGTCACGGGGATGCGAAAGATCGGTGGCCTGCAGTGTATGCAGTTTCGTTCGAGTTATTAATAGCTTCCCGTTTCGGAACGGGGATGCCTTTGGGACGGTTGGATCGCAAAATCGCCGTTCATCGCCTGTACTGGCAGCGAAGTCTTTCGTTCGCAGCGACCGCAATAAATGGCACAGGAAGAGCTCGCATAGTACGGATGGGGGCGATCGGTGACCCGAAGTCTCACCTGATCGATCGAGCTTGGACGGTGAAATGTAAATGCGTGCCCGGTGGAAAATCCCTTCAGATATTCAGCTCAATTCGCACCGTGAGAGTTTCGCCTCGCGCTCATAACTGCTTGGCAGGCACGCTTGGCAGAAAGAGCAAAAATTATGCAACGAGCTTCAACGGCTGCACGAACCGTTTGCCAGACGGCAAGACACACGGCAGACATAACAACATCTCTCCGCCGTATACCTTCGTGACAGTGTTCGGTCTGCCCGGCCGGGTTAGCTCTCTCCGGGTTAAAGTGGGTTCATACTTACTCCGGGTTAATGGAGCTGTGCTGTGTGTTTGTGTCGCGTTCTTGGGGCGCATTAGATAACGTGTGGAGCGTGTTGCCCGAAAGTGTTGATAAATTCCACCCCAAACAACGAAAATCAATCTCCATCTCCCACCACCATGGATGGACTGACGCACTGCACTTTCTTTGTTTACACACCGTTTCCACCAGTGGTGGTGAGTAAAATATTCCACACGCGGGCCGTCCGTGCGTTGGGAATTCTGCATTCTACGGTCACGGTGCAGCTTTCCATCCAATTTACATGCGGTGTGTCGTTCGGTGGGCGATTGCTGTTGGAATTACCAATTACCTTCAAAGCACCGGCGTGCATGGACGAGTGAGGGTGTATTTGGTTCGGTAATTGCTATTCTTTCGCCTAATTTTGGGAACCTTACCGAGCTGTTTGGAAAGCACACCTCGAGCGCTCGTTCGTGAGCGTACGATGGAGAGGTTGTTTCGCCTTCTAAGCTAGCTTTTTGTTCAAAAGCGCAAATTCTTTCGCTCCCCCTGCTGGTAAAGGGTACCCACAGAGCGGACGATCCCGCGTACGTGGCGCAATCCGTGGCCTAGAAGCGTGAAGATTCCGGCCATCCTTTTCCCGACCGTCGATATCATCGAGCCGGAGAATGGCACAAGTGCATGGCAGCAGCAGCACGCCGCAAACACGACCACGATCTATCACGCATTTGCATTGGTGTGCGCGTGACGTGCGCGCGCTGTCAACCGGCTCTGTCACTCTGGGACGCCGGGATTGCAAGATGCACTGTCGATTGTCTCCGGCGCGATCGTCCTGCCAGACCCGGCCGCGCGATCTCATTGTGCTCCACGGCACTCCTCGGCGCTTCAACACTAACGTGCCGGCACGCTCTCATGGCATCTCCCTCCTCCGCGGTGGAGGTCACTTGTTCTCGTCGTGCTGCTAGACCTTACAATGGCCTAGAGCGCCGTTTTGCGCTGGAAGTTAGAATGGCGGTAGGCTTGGTTCTACTCGATCGAAATGCCTCGATCCGCACCGCAGCAGGCACAATCGATCGGGCCGAATATGGCGGCAGCACCGTCCCCGCCTGGCTCCACGCAGCCGTTTAGCAAATGTTGAAGAACTGGTTGCCCGTTTGATACTTTCGAAAAGCGCGTACGGCGTGGAACGAACAATCGTCAGACGGTGCACATGGGTTTGGCCGGCGCTCGACAGCTCACCGTGGATGTTGGAGTCATCACAAGATCGGGAAATTTCAATCGGCAAATGAGCTTTTTGAGGAATACAGTAGGAGAGAGCGCAAGAACTTAAACCATAATTGTACTTACCCAGTACATTGTCTACTTACAATTGATGTAGGAACCTTTCACCTTGGGAACTTGGGACACGGTTTGTGTAAATGGAGATCTTGTTCATAAGACTTACGAAACCCTTAAAAAGTATTGAAAGCGGAAAGGTTTTGAACCTACTGGGCATCACGGAGTCAAGATTGCAGCAACACATTTTGCTATTGCCATTTGCCATTAAAGCCTTTTGCTTCTTAAGTTATTGGAAAACAGGTCGCAATTCTAAACCTCCAATCTCAAACCTCCTCCAGCTATTTTAGGTGTTAATTAATAAACCCAGAAGGTTTATTTTGGAATGCATAACTTGATTGCGAAGAAATGTTCACCATGAACCAGGTTTGCTATACCTTTTGCGGGTGACTGCAGTCTACTTTATATTACCAGTATATAGTGCTTCAATGCCATTTTCTTCTTCTTCTTCTTCTTCATATATTTTGGTGCAATGACTACTGTTCATTGCACAGACCATGCGTAGAGTTCAAACAAATCCTATAGATGTTGTTGCTCAGTGTAGCTCCCTTGCTCAAGACGCAACTACTCGAGAAGAAGATCTTCCCAATACGCGTTATGCGTTACGGTTATGAGTGGGTAGAGGTTAGAGACTCCAGGATCCTTCACTGATTCGAGCACGTCCAGACGAACCCCATTCTAGCCAATCGTCCCGTTACTTTTTCACCCGGTTCTTAACCACATTCGGCTCCGCGGGTTCATCGTTTGCTTCCCGGCGGACCAAAACCACCGAATGGGGTCGCGAGTGGGTCGTGGCGCGTTCTTGACGCATCGCGTGGGCCACCCGCGACCGCACGGGGGAGGGCCGGTGAAAATGACGCCACTGTTGACTTTTCACGCCGGTGCCAAATGAGCCGATGGTCGTTCAAACTTGAAGTCTGACCCTTGAGAGAGAGCCGAAAAACGTTGCGCGTTTCGAAAACCAATTCCGACCGCACTCATTAAAACGGGCGCGTTTGCTTTCTTTAATTTTTTGCTTCGTTTGTTTGATCCCTTCTTCTTCTACTTCTTCATCCACAAAGCTCGCTGCAGCATCTCCCCCGTCTCTCGCCAGATCGTCAAGTTCGTGCAGGTGGCTGCATTAATTGATCTCTCCTTCGCACGGCCATTTTCATCGGTGGCTGTCAAGGTTTGGAGGCGCATTTTTTGGTGACCGTCACCGGCGCGTTCTTGTGAAACCGAATTAGAGCGCGTGCTGAAGGAAAACCAAGGGTTGAGCGGCTGCGGGTGGCTTCAATTGAGCTCAAATTATATGTAGCGCCGCTGAAAGTTTCCAATCAAATTAGCGCATGTTGCAGAAACAGCGCTGATCGTGCGGATGGAAAACAAACAGACGGCACGTTTTGCAACGCGAAACATACACACACGCGCGCGCATCATAATTCAATCGTCCTCGGGAGCTGAATAGAAAGTGTTAGAATAGAACGCTTCGGTGCCTTGAAACTTGATTTCGACCGGCGCTTCGAACAATTTGCTCATCGAAAGTGTTAGCGGTAAAAGCTCCCTCTCGCACTCTCTTTATCGCCCTCTTCCATCCATCGACGCGTCCTTGCCGATCGATCAAATTAACGCCCGCATTACCCCATCAAAACAAGATCACCGCGTGAGGGCCACCGATGCGGCCCAATTAAAGTGCTGTGATTAATTGTGCCAGCGTTCGGCGTTCTTGCACCGATCTGCTTCTAATTGCACTGGACGCCTTCACGATCGCCCGATCGACGACAATGGTTCGATATGGGCGCAAAAAAAAGAGGCCCAACCATTTGCTCGGCAGAAACAACTGAAGTAGACAAACAATAAGAAAAAAAACACACACACACAGTACGCTCACAATTCAGAACACATTATAGGAAATGGAATCGGTTGTGTGCGCGACCTCAATGCAAGATCGGTGCGCCGGAGCGGTGGCGGAGTGACTGCAAGCGACGAACCTTCCACCGGGGCGTTCCGTGAGCGAGATGGCAACAGATTTGCTTTCAATTCTGCCACACCGCTCGACCCGCTCAAGGTCTTCCACATGGGAGAGAACGTGTTTCGGGCCGGCTGTGTGTGTGGGGTTTTGCGCTGCTGCCGACCCGACCCGATCGAGTGTGTCTGTGGCGCTGCAGCCACACATCCATTCGCGGGGCCGGTAGGTATCTTTCTTGCCCTGGAACTGGACCGAGAAGTGAGCGGTTTTTTTTTCGTTGTTCTGCCGTGAGCACTATCTGTGCCCCACTTCATTCATGGTAGGTTTCCACTGGTATCGCAAGCGACCGATACACCGGGCACCGAGGAGGTTTGCAACAAACACCGGCCGTCTTGCAGATTTTCGCTTTCGAACCAGTCGAGAGCGTTTTTTTCCTGTTCGCTGCGGCCTACCACACGCCTTTGCGAGGCGAGTTGGACGCGAGCTCCTGCGCAAGAACCTGCGCCATCTTTGGTGTGGCCAACGGTGGTCGGCGGAGTGCGAAAAGAGCATAGCGAGCGTAGATAACTTTGCCGGACTCGATAATGTCAAATGGTAGTTTGTGGCGAAATTGTTCTTCTTTCGACACTGGCCGGACACTGCAGTCAGGTGGGTGCCACCGAGCCAGGTCCGCATCGGTAAAAGGATATCGGATAGAACTCCCCGACTGGCCGGGTGTAGAATTACCGAGGAGGATCAAATTTACGGCCATTTTATGGGCCTTTTATGACTGTAAGATCAATCGCACAAAGAAGCGGGGATTGTGTGAATCAATGAGTGGCAGAAGATTGGCAAGCCGTATTATCACACTAGTGAGCCAATATATCGCAAATTAATTATGTTTGAATGAAATGTCAAACAATGCGATTTTCGTACAAAGCAAAAAAAGAAAACCACCATAAACTAGTCTACATCAACACAAACGCCAGGCCACATGTCCACAAAACGCGATCGGGAATCGGTGGACATAGTGCAAAAAAGCAACAAAAAAAAACGATCCAGGCGGTTGTATAATCCATCCAAATTCCAGACTAGCGTTGTGGTCAGCGACGGGTTTGCCTTCAAAAATTTGCTCACCGTTCAAACAGGTTCCCCGGCAGGTTTCGTCTAACCGTACGCTTCTTTGTTGGGTTACAACCGAGTGATAATGTGGTTTATTTATGGATGATTTGGAGAGTACGATACGATGACGCACGTGTGATAGCATGTTTTACATTGCAAATTTGTGAAATAAGAAGCGAGGAAAGGATAGTTTCGCATGAACATATTTTGATAGTTTTTTATGCGTATGCAATGATTGTTTTCTTTGAGGTAAAATTGAGGAATTTGCTAGCATTTTGCACGTCTTCTTTATTAAAAGAGTTGTTGCGTAAAGATCTTAAGAGTAGGCTTTCGTTCTATTCATATTATCCATTTTTGAACTTTTCATGAAATAGACTTTCAAGGCAGAGACGTCAAACTCAAAGAAAGGCACGGCCTTTTTATGATAATTCGTGGTAGACTGTCGGATCGAATAGTTAAATATGGTTGGGTTCAAATGAAGATGGCGGCTTTAGTGAGAAGTTATTGTTCTGTCATCTGTACTGCCTATCATGTGTAGAACGCAATCACAACGACCTAAGCAGCCATCAAACTTAAGCTTGTGTTTAAGTTTTTACTATTTTTCACAAATGAAACAAAGATACGGGAACTGCCTCCTCTGAAACCATTTAGCCTGCCCCGAACTAAGAACCAACAACGTCCTCTATCGGCAAATGAGAGTACTACCGACTTTTTTGGTGCAAAGTGACGTTATCGGCAAGTTATCAGCACTTTTTTCATTTGTTTACATTCCTACCTTATTATAAATAAATAAAGTATTATATACAGTATGCACGCATTAGATCTTAAACCATAAAAAATAGTAATGATTTGTATTATTGTATTATTTGTATTATTTTCATGACATAAGATTAAATATAATATAATTGATGGTATAATTAATTGTTGCCGTAAAAAGGCCCTTTTATCAGCGTAAACCTGAACGGAAAGTTCAAAAGCCACTTCGAAAGTTTCATCTTCGAAATTGTGTTGTTTGAAATATTCGGGTTTAAGGCAATATTGTAGAAAAAGAGGCCATATTGTTTTTTGTTATTGTTGTTCTATTTCTATCCCTGATCTAGAAGATCTTTTTCTAAAAGATCTATCTAAAAGATCATTAGATCTACGCATCGATTTATCAACTGATAGCTTTCAAAATAAAAATAAAATATGTTGGAATATGTAACGTATTTTTTTTTTCAAGAATACAATAGGGACCACTCGAATATCTCTCAAAACATTTTACCTCAAAACCAGAGATCTTCTTGTAGCTGGCATCTTCGTGAGTCCATCCTCCGACACTCCAGTACCTCGATCACTTTCCCGCGCAGAACATCGCTTTATTAGCTTCCTATCAATTAAATACGAAAGTGGACGGCATTAATCATCGTTTCCCATCGCATCGATCCATCCGTCCATTCCGGCTGCGGTCTCTAATTAGCCACCGAAACGGTGCGTAACCTCAAAAAAAAATGGTTTTAATTTTCATATGCGTACGCTTCTTTGTTGGGTTACAACCGAGTGATAATGTGGTTTATTTATGGATGATTTGGAGAGTACGATACGATGACGCACGTGTGATAGCATGTTTTACATTGCAAATTTGTGAAATAAGAAGCGAGGAAAGGATAGTTTCGCATGAACATATTTTGATAGTTTTTTATGCGTATGCAATGATTGTTTTCTTTGAGGTAAAATTGAGGAATTTGCTAGCATTTTGCACGTCTTCTTTATTAAAAGAGTTGTTGCGTAAAGATCTTAAGAGTAGGCTTTCGTTCTATTCATATTATCCATTTTTGAACTTTTCATGAAATAGACTTTCAAGGCAGAGACGTCAAACTCAAAGAAAGGCACGGCCTTTTTATGATAATTCGTGGTAGACTGTCGGATCGAATAGTTAAATATGGTTGGGTTCAAATGAAGATGGCGGCTTTAGTGAGAAGTTATTGTTCTGTCATCTGTACTGCCTATCATGTGTAGAACGCAATCACAACGACCTAAGCAGCCATCAAACTTAAGCTTGTGTTTAAGTTTTTACTATTTTTCACAAATGAAACAAAGATACGGGAACTGCCTCCTCTGAAACCATTTAGCCTGCCCCGAACTAAGAACCAACAACGTCCTCTATCGGCAAATGAGAGTACTACCGACTTTTTTGGTGCAAAGTGACGTTATCGGCAAGTTATCAGCACTTTTTTCATTTGTTTACATTCCTACCTTATTATAAATAAATAAAGTATTATATACAGTATGCACGCATTAGATCTTAAACCATAAAAAATAGTAATGATTTGTATTATTGTATTATTTGTATTATTTTCATGACATAAGATTAAATATAATATAATTGATGGTATAATTAATTGTTGCCGTAAAAAGGCCCTTTTATCAGCGTAAACCTGAACGGAAAGTTCAAAAGCCACTTCGAAAGTTTCATCTTCGAAATTGTGTTGTTTGAAATATTCGGGTTTAAGGCAATATTGTAGAAAAAGAGGCCATATTGTTTTTTGTTATTGTTGTTCTATTTCTATCCCTGATCTAGAAGATCTTTTTCTAAAAGATCTATCTAAAAGATCATTAGATCTACGCATCGATTTATCAACTGATAGCTTTCAAAATAAAAATAAAATATGTTGGAATATGTAACGTGAAGATCTTTAAAGATCTATCTAAAAGATCATTAGATCTACGCATCGATTTATCAACTGATAGCTTTCAAAATAAAAATAAAATATGTTGGAATATGTAACGTATTTTTTTTTCAAGAATAGAATAGGGACCACTCGAATATCTCTCAAAACATTTTACCTCAAAACCAGAGATCTTCTTGTAGCTGGCATCTTCGTGAGTCCATCCTCCGACACTCCAGTACCTCGATCACTTTCCCGCGCAGAACATCGCTTTATTAGCTTCCTATCAATTAAATACGAAAGTGGACGGCATTAATCATCGTTTCCCATCGCATCGATCCATCCGTCCATTCCGGCTGCGGTCTCTAATTAGCCACCGAAACGGTGCGTAACCTCCGCCGAGGGGTTGTGCACTTTCGCGACAAGTCATGCGAACACGATGCCCGGGCCACCCGCCAAAAAGGAGGAAAGTTCAATGCGGAGAGCGCTATCGCCGTGGTGTACCCGGCATTAAATTGAACAATGATACGCGCGCCCGCGTTTTCGCGGGCGACAACACCAGCTCCAAAGACTTTCCCTGCAAATGGGGAGTTTGGTGGGGGTGAAATTGCATTTTCACTTTTAACCCCAGCGTCGATCGTCGATTTTCTATCGGTGGAATTAATCGCACCGCCAGGTTTGGTGAGGAAAAGGGGTAGGGGGTGTTCCGGGTGAAATTGGAGCCGAGTCGAATTATTGCCCATTATGATTGGGCATTTTCGTTCTCTGTGCGCGTGCGCCGGGTGAACCATAAGTAGAAGCTGCGGTGTCGATGCGAAGTGAAATCGGCGCTCGGTGCGTCGGACAAGGGACAAATTGGGAAATTGGCTGGCTTGGGTTTGGGTTTGGGAAAATCCTAGCCA
The DNA here is from genome assembly GCA_002091845.1 of Anopheles cracens. NCBI lineage: Eukaryota > Metazoa > Arthropoda > Insecta > Diptera > Culicidae > Anopheles > Anopheles cracens. The sequence continues at coordinate 81,957 of KZ073044.1, forward strand.
CAGCATCTGGTCGGGCGAGTTTTGCGGTTGCTTCGATCTGGCGTGCGCTACCCGAAACCTGAATACGCATCGGCGCTTTTCGGTGTGACTTCACCGGCTCGGGCGGATGTATCAGCCTCAGCTCCGCACAGGTCGTCAAACCCCACCAGTGTCGGCCAACGGCCGTGGCCCTGGACGAAGCTCGCTGCAAGTGAAATTCGTATCAATTTGCGGCCTGGTTCGATAATGACCGCCATCGCGCCAAGGACGTCCGGTCGTCCGGTCCGGAACGTCACTCCCATCGGGTCAACCAACGGGCGCGAACCGGGTCCGGGTTTCAGGTGCAGCAAGGACGCGCGATTAGTCACGCAGGGAAGAAACCGTCTTCTGGTGCGTTCAGAAATTCACCAACACACGAATCCATCTCGATGGGCAACGGTGTGCGTTTGGTGACGTAATGGAGAAAATCACACACATACACGAATAAATCAATGCGCTTTGATGCACGCTGATGCTGCTGCTCAACGATGGCACACCGCCGTGACGTAAATGGAGCGTGTAAATGTCTGCACGCACTGAAAAGCAGTGGAAAAGCGAATATTAGACAACGGACGCGTTCGCAAACAATCTGCCTCGGGGGAGGGGCAAACCCTTTCGGAGGAAATTCGTCGCCTCATTTTGCCGCCCCGGGCAGCTCTTTTCGATCGACTGGTAATTACTTTCTACTGGTGGGCGTCCGCGTGCGCGTGTGCGCTGTGAATGCATAAATCTTCTTTAATTTGATGCTATTTTTTGTTGTTGTTTTGCTTCAGCACTTCTCTCGCAACCAAGCACACGTAAATTGCGCATTAGGGCCAGTAATTTGCTGGATGAAATGAAGAAAAAAAAAATGGTTTTAATTTTCATATGCGTACGCTTCTTTGTTGGGTTACAACCGAGTGATAATGTGGTTTATTTATGGATGATTTGGAGAGTACGATACGATGACGCACGTGTGATAGCATGTTTTACATTGCAAATTTGTGAAATAAGAAGCGAGGAAAGGATAGTTTCGCATGAACATATTTTGATAGTTTTTTATGCGTATGCAATGATTGTTTTCTTTGAGGTAAAATTGAGGAATTTGCTAGCATTTTGCACGTCTTCTTTATTAAAAGAGTTGTTGCGTAAAGATCTTAAGAGTAGGCTTTCGTTCTATTCATATTATCCATTTTTGAACTTTTCATGAAATAGACTTTCAAGGCAGAGACGTCAAACTAATGTGCAGCCGTTTTCCACACACAAGCTGGCGGTTCTTGGCTTCGTGAGCCGAACGGAGCCTGTCGAAAGTGCGGCTGAAGAATGAAAACGAACAGGCTGTGAACCGACGGAACCAACTGCACTCACATTGTCCCCTTGGGTGTTGATCGTTTAGTCCTTCACACGGTTCATTTGCGTGAAATGCATTTTGTTCCGATTTTACGTCCCAACGGGCCGACGTGCATGAGCGTTGTGCCGGGACGGAAACCGGTGCACCGCGAACGGAAGGTCGACCGCCGACACGAAACTGGATGAAGCCAACGCGAAACACTTGCTGGAAGCAACTTGTTGCTTAAAGATCGTGCAAATAAAACAGACTCGCGATCGATACTACCTTGAATTTACGGATTGGAGCGGAGCTTCTGAACGGATCAATGTCATGTTAAAAGCATTCTTTCTGACAGTCAATATCTTGAAAACATTGCATGCGCATTAAATTTGATTCGTCTATTATTGCCCAGAAGCATCACATCAGATTTAACTGCATCCAGTCTTATATGTTGTACTCTTATCGATTAGCTTAGCCCTTTAGCGATTAGTCCTTTGCTCTTGTTTTAATTACATGTGAAACGATATTCCATTGTGTCGTGAGTTCCGTACAAATTTGTGATCTTGGGCTGAACTTAATGGCTGGACAACTTTATCCGCATCCGTGAATTTGTCTGCTTTAGACTAACTCTAGTCAGGAATATGCTTCCTCTCCGGTTAATTTTATAAAATCGTAATCTATAAGATGTCAAATGATGTGACTTATGACCCTGGATATTAGACGCTTGCAATCTCAGATGTTCTAAGTCTTGACATCCCATTCCGAATCCCAGTCGACAGTTGAGTACCGATGTTGGTCTTTTTGACTTCTCGATCATCCATCATTCTTTCCATTCCTGCCATTCCGGCGTTCCCAATTCAACTCCTAATCCCTTTGTTTACCCATTATTCATGTACTCGGACATTCAACTATTGCCATTTGTTGAGAATCGAGCAGACAATACTAAACAACTAAGTAATGGACAACTCTGCAGATTGCGTAATTTGGATAAGCAAATGCGCCGATGGCTGTGAATCACACCAGCCTGCATCTAATCGTTGCATAAATCACCACGCAAGTGCACACGTTTAGTCACACAGCCTTCACCCAATAAACACCTACCGCGAAGAGTTTGTCACTAAACCGGATGCATCCGAGCTTGAGCATCTCCTCTGCTCTTCGGTTGGTACTCAACATCGGATGACAAATTTGTTGCAATCGGATGATTCACACGACGCAAGAACGCCAGTACGCTCAGGTATAAGGGAGGTTGTTGCGATCGATAGTTCTAATAAATTCCCAAACAAGGTTCGTCTCGTTTGGAAGTAGTCATCACTCACTCGGTGCGCTGCTGTCGGCACTCCTACGTCAGACGGCGTGCTCTTCGCAAGCTCATCACCGTCCGTTCTCAACATAAAGCTCCGACGTTCAACGCAATTCCCGACCAGTTGCCCATTTTTGGGATGTCAGTTGGAACCTTCCGAAATCCGGGCACTCCTCGGCCGATTCCGACGAGTAATGTTCAAGCGCAAGATTGTATCGCGTTCAGTTGCACATCCCGGGGCCAGCAGAAGTTTGCGCTGAAGCTTCATAACTCATCCGCAGTCGACAGCGCGCTTGACCTTTGCTATTTAATGCTACTGCGTCGAACGCCATTATTTGCCGCGACCCACCCTTGAACGCGCCCGCCATTCGGAAAGGAAGAACATTTTCCCAACACCCTCGACAAACAAAAAAACCCCCCAAAAAAGCCAAAGAGAACAATTCGCACCAAATCTGCGACTAAACGACGCAGCATTAAGTGACACGCACACATACAACCTTGCTTGTTAAAGCTTATTAAAAAATGATCTCACAAGAATGGTGAGAGAATGAGGACGGCTGAAAGAATCGTGCGCGTGGGTCGTCCGGACGTGGCGTGCCAATCGGTGGCCGCGATCAAGCACACCACCCTCACACACACACACACCGAAAGCGCGCAGCCTCCGGCGGAAGTCGTGGTGTCTCGATGACGAAATGTCGAAACCGCCCATTGTCCGATCGGGTTGGTGTTTTTTGGAAGCATTTCATCAGCGACTTCCCTTCGATAGCGCATTTGCCCGGTGGCAGAAAAAAAAACTCCCGGTTGACGAAGATTGATTACAGCACCGCACCCGGCCAGAGGTCGGCCGGTGTCAACGCAAAGGACTTGGGACCGCTGTTATGAAAGCGAATTTCTCCGCACCGAGCACACCCAGCAGCGGAATGACGCTTCAGTAAAAAAAAAACTCGTCCGCTTTCTTCCGCTCGAAGCTCAAAGCTGAGATAAACGAGGCCTATAACGACTTTTGATAGCGCTGGGTGTGTTGGCGACAGGAAAAGGCAACATCCCCGAAACTTCCACCCGAGTGTGGGAAGGTGTGCCAATATTGCATATTCATACGGTGCCTTCCATGGGAAAAAACCGAACCTTAACTTCCGCCTTTAAGCTGTCCGTATAGCAACAACAAAAAAACAAGAAAAAATTACCACAAAAAAAACCGGTTCGCATAGGTCAAAGTGTGGAGGTTTCCATCGCAGTCTCGGAAGGAAGAGAGTGCTGATTACAGATCGTTATCGTGACCGGCACCGCTTAATGTTGCTTTAATTTAAACGATCGTCAATGTATGGTCTCTCACAACCCGTCACAAGCATCCTCACACAGTAGATAAAGTAGAACACGCAAACACTGCGCTCCACGCCAGCACAAACATTGTAAACATCCGCGTGGACACCGCTCACTCACACTTCCGGACCGCATGCTAATGATGAGCCGCTGTAAAAATGTCATCCGTCGCCCTCGAGTGTCGCTTTTCTCTAGTCTGTTGCCGCACCCGGCTCATCGATTATGCGCCTCGATCGCTTACGCAACGCGACTCCGATGCCGATCTGCATAATGAATTGTGACGGCGCGGAAGAAAGTGCCCACGGTGTCAGGTTGGCCCGGAGGCTGCGCCACATTTTCGGGGACAAACTTTCGCTTTCGCGAGCAGCGGACGTCTGCCACACCAGCGTAGCGTGTGACCTTTTTTGTTGCGTGTAGCGGCAAGATTTTTGGAGTGGCCCGGTGGATCATCCGCTGGAAGAGTTAAAGCTCGGCGACAAGTGTCACTCGACCCTTGCTCGGAAACGTGTTGGAAAGCTTGACGTCTGGCGCATCTTGGTGACATAAGAGCCGGCGGTGGTGTTGGTGGAGAAAAATCAAACAAACACACATCTCCCCTGCCGAGAGCGAGCGGTCAGGTACGGTCGCTAAAAGACGGCCGGTGTCGATTGTTTAGATAAACCTGCTCCCGGTGTGCCCACCGGCGACGATGATTCTCCTTAATTGGGTAAATATGGAATGTATAATTAAGCGGTGGAGGTGCTTGGAGCCTTCTCTACACGCTAGAGGCCACCTTAAAGTCCCATTTTTCGGCACAGAAGCAAACGTGAGCAGCGATGGAGACGTTTATTACTTTAATGTACTTATAGTTAAGGATTTTGATGCACTCAGACTGGGTGGTCTAGGCTAATCGTTCATTCATTTATCACCCGGGCGGCATGCAGCCTTAGAATGGTGCATTGTGTGTGATGAAGTGTGAGTGATGTGAGTTAGTGTTTGAAATCGTCTTTTCCAGACATTCACTTCCTCGCATAGGGCGCGTCACTTGATAGATGATCGTCGCCGAAGGGACCCACTTGCAATCCCCAATGGGCGCACCGGACGATCGATGACAGTACTGACAGTTTGAATTCAAAAACACTTTGTCCGCTCGCTGCTCAAAACCGGATGCAGCACCTGATCACGTCGATTATTAGCCGGACCGCCACCAGCGAGTAGGGGGGGTGCACACCGGCACCTACCGAAGTCATCTTTCCCATTTACATATTTACACATTCCTTTCGCTTGTCATCAGGGAGACGACGGATTCGCTCGTATGATTGAAACGAGCCGTATTATGTCGCCCTACCAGCCCTGCTAGGGCCCATTGTACTATGGAATGTGTGTTCGACCCATGGCACTCAGAAGAAGAGAGACCGAGAGAGATAGAGGACGGAAAACTTGTAGTCAAAACATGTTTCCGGATGTAACCTTACGGCTCTGAGCATAGTTTTGCCCGTGAAAAAACATCGGCTAGACGAGAAAGAAGCTATTCCTATTTTCAAAACATATACCGGTTTGGGAAATCATCGACTTGGAGCAAGATTCTTCTCCTCGCTTACACAAATTCGGGTACGATTTTAAGCCTATTTCTTGCACCCACCGCAAACGATGCGTTAAACCGCCGAACTGATTGCGAAAATAAAGCGCAGGTGTGACAGCGCGCTCGCGCCCCGCATTTCACAATTATTGCACGGCTTTTTTCTTAAATGGCTTCATGAAATTTCCACCATTCATCTGTACGCTCGCTTTCAAAAGACTTCAACGCCGCCGCAGGCGAAGAAGACGACGCGATGCTCTCGCAAACGAAAGGTTCGTTTCGGGGTGTTTTTTTGTTGTTGTGTGTGTGTGTGTTTGGCTTGTGTAGGCCCTCTCAGCCTCTGTGCGGGCCGTGCAGTAAACGCGGTAGCAATGATTTCAACCGAAATCATTTATAACGCCCGCGAAAATGTAGATCTCTCGAGCGAGAGGGAGCGAGAGCTTGTGTCGGCAGGCAATATTTATCTACGCATCGTGCAAGATTAATTCAATTCATAACGATCAATTTTCCATCTCACTGCCCGCGCGGTGGACGCGAGTAAGCGGTTTCCAATTCGTCAACCGGGTGCCGACCGGCCGATCGGGTAACCGGGCGCTTTAGGGCATTGGGCAAAACGCACTCATACGTTACGCCATTTAATGGCGTTACGCATTTGACTGTCGTATTCAGGTTTCGGGTAGCGCACGCCAGATCGAAGCAACCGCAAAACTCGCCCGACCAGATGCTGTGGCTAGGATTTTCCCAAACCCAAACCCAAGCCAGCCAATTTCCCAATTTGTCCCTTGTCCGACGCACCGAGCGCCGATTTCACTTCGCATCGACACCGCAGCTTCTACTTATGGTTCACCCGGCGCACGCGCACAGAGAACGAAAATGCCCAATCATAATGGGCAATAATTCGACTCGGCTCCAATTTCACCCGGAACACCCCCTACCCCTTTTCCTCACCAAACCTGGCGGTGCGATTAATTCCACCGATAGAAAATCGACGATCGACGCTGGGGTTAAAAGTGAAAATGCAATTTCACCCCCACCAAACTCCCCATTTGCAGGGAAAGTCTTTGGAGCTGGTGTTGTCGCCCGCGAAAACGCGGGCGCGCGTATCATTGTTCAATTTAATGCCGGGTACACCACGGCGATAGCGCTCTCCGCATTGAACTTTCCTCCTTTTTGGCGGGTGGCCCGGGCATCGTGTTCGCATGACTTGTCGCGAAAGTGCACAACCCCTCGGCGGAGGTTACGCACCGTTTCGGTGGCTAATTAGAGACCGCAGCCGGAATGGACGGATGGATCGATGCGATGGGAAACGATGATTAATGCCGTCCACTTTCGTATTTAATTGATAGGAAGCTAATAAAGCGATGTTCTGCGCGGGAAAGTGATCGAGGTACTGGAGTGTCGGAGGATGGACTCACGAAGATGCCAGCTACAAGAAGATCTCTGGTTTTGAGGTAAAAAAATAGCATCAAATTAAAGAAGATTTATGCATTCACAGCGCACACGCGCACGCGGACGCCCACCAGTAGAAAGCAATTACCAGTCGATCGAAAAGAGCTGCCCGGGGCTGCAAAATGAGGCGACGAATTTCCTCCGAAAGGGTTTGCCCCTCCCCCGAGGCAGATTGTTTGCGAACGCGTCCGTTGTCTAATATTCGCTTTTCCACTGCTTTTCAGTGCGTGCAGACATTTACACGCTCCATTTACGTCACGACGGTGTGCCCGCGTCGAGCAGCAGCATCAGCGTGCATCAAAGCGCATTGATTTATTCGTGTATGTGTGTATGTGTGTGATTTTCTCCATTACGTCACCAAACGCACACCGTTGCCCATCGAGATGGATTCGTGTGTTGGTGAATTTCTGAACGCACCAGAAGACGGTTTCTTCCCTGCGTGACTAATCGCGCGTCCTTGCTGCACCTGAAACCCGGACCCGGTTTGCGCCCGTTGGTTGACCCGATGGGGGTGACGTTCCGGACCGGACGACCGGACGTCCTTGGCGCGATGGCGGTCATTATCGAACCAGGCCGCAAATTGAGACGAATTTCACTTGCAGCGGGCTTCTTCGAGGGCCACGGCCGTTGGCCGACACTGGTGGGGTTTGACGACCTGTGCGGGGTTGGGGCTGATACATCCGCCCGAGCCGGTGAAGTCACACCGAAAAGCGCCGATGACGTCCGAACGCTTCCCGGAACGATGCGTCCACGGTCAAGGCGACGCAAGGACGCGTGAGAAGCGTCAACTCCGGTTTGATATTTCGGCCCAGTAAAACCGATCCTATTGCAGCCAAGTGACGCCCCGGTGATTCACGTCAGAGGAATAGAAGCCATCCTATGGCTTCTTGTTGGGTACGCATCTAAGATGCGCGCGACGATGTTTCGCAACCACCAACACATACACAGAACCGCAATTAGCCGATAAATTAGGCAATCGGCCGTAGATACACCCACCTGCAGTCGCAGTTCTCCCCGTTGCTACAATTTTAATTGACGCCGCATACCGCATCGCACCAGCTCTTATCTCCATTCGCGGCTTCTCCGGCGTGTGGCGTTTGATCGCTCAATCAACGCGCGGCGTCTTCTTCGTCGAAACCCTACCTGCAAACGCAACCAGAACGATCCATCCCCTGACCTTTCCAGCGCTCGAATCGGT
>KZ073044.1:113273-129883 GCA_002091845.1 Anopheles cracens
ACATATAACATTTCTTCCCAATCCCACACATCCATAATTTAGTCGATCAATAATATCGAGCAGAAGCGAGTGAAAGAAAATAAAGCAAATCGGCGACCCCGCCATCGCCAGTCTGCCCATGGATGGATGGCTAATTTAGAAAGTGAGCTTTAGCTCCACCGCACCGGGCACTTTAGACAATATGTGTAGCGAACTGGGCGCGTGGGCCCCTTAGGGATGGGTCCGGTGCTTTCGTAACCGTTTTCATAATAGCACCCAGCACCTAGCCAGCGTTGCCTCCAAAATCGATCCCAAGCTACATACGGATGTAGTAACAGCGAGTGGGTGGGGGTGGTCGTTGGAAAAGCACCGGGAAAACATTTATTACATTATACGAGGACCGGCAGACAAACAAACCAGAACGGCCAACGATGGTACTAATAAAAGCCCAATAATTTCCTATCGATGAGCCGCCGCTCGACCGAAGTGCGGAAGGAAAACCAGAGGAAAGCGGATGCTTCACCGCAGCCGGATCAACGCGATCGCGATGAGGGTTCGGGTGGAAAAACAACCGACCGAAAACAATTGCAGATAAACAATAGCCGCTTGATGAGCGTCACGATGAAAAGCCAAAAACAGAGAAGGGAAAACGGAAAAATTTTGATAATCGAAAACGCGTAAAAGTCGACGGTGGATTGGAAAGGGAGAGCACGGCCGGAAAGTAAATGGCATGAAAATAGATAATCTCCACTTGCACGCCAGCGAGGAGGAAAGTTTGTTTTATTTTTTGCTGTTGTCTGATAGAAGATCACTTCGGGCAGGGATTGGCAACCGTTTACCGGGACAGGCTAGTAAAATTTCAATGGCACGTAAAAAGATATTTGCTTTTCTAACCTCATTCGTTAAAATTTGACAGAAATCTACCGCATCCGATGCTCTGCTATCAGGAATATAGAAGATCAATTATGGTTGAGGGAATAATGAGTACGAAAAATACGCTGGATGTGTGATGCGGAACGTCGTGAATGTTTTTTACCAAAAATACAATATGGATGTTATAGAGACCTCTCCTTGATCTACTTTATAGTTCGGAAAAATGTTAAGATCGATAAGATTCTATCGATAATTTTTCGTCCATAGAGATCTATCGCTTACCACTTTCTTCAGAAGATATAACATCGTAATACAACGATGTTATGATTTGTATGTGATGTTATGAACGTCTGGAACATTTTACAGCCAAAAAAGTTAGTGCTCATTGCTTTTTGATTGATTTGAATAAAATTCAAATTGAATAAAATTGAATTGAATAAAATTGGACCGGGCAATTCCGGACAATTGACAATGCACAATGGGCTTGGCGCGGCGAACACACGAAACTAAATCAGTTAGTCATGCACACCACCTCACAACCCAGTGGGAGGGCGTGAAAATTGTGCCCATTTTCCGACCCACCACCACGTTTTCTCATGCTCTTTATTTGAATGTTCGGCGCTGAATACGTTCGCCTGGGTTCGTTGCGGTGGAGATGCCTGCAGAGGGAAGATTTTGAGACTTTGAAAAAAATAAGAAATTTCGGGGGACTGAGACCTTTTTTTCGCGAGATTTATTCGCAAAGGGAAAACGGAAAAATTTTGATAATCGAAAACGCGTAAAAGTCGACGGTGGATTGGAAAGGGAGAGCACGGCCGGAAAGCAAATGGCGTGAAAATAGATAATCTCCACTTGCACGCCAGCGAGGAGGAAAGTTTGTTTTATTTTTTGCTGTTGCCTGATAGAAGATCACTTCGGGCAGGGATTGGCAACCGTTTACCGGGACAGACTAGTAAAATTTCAATGGCACGGAAAAAGATATTTGCTTTTCTAACCTCATTCGTTAAAATTTGACAGAAATCTACCGCATTCGATGCTCTGCTATCAGGAATATAGAAGATCAATTATGGTTGATCAATGAGTACGAAAAATGTTGGTCGAGAAAAATCTTCTTAATAGATCTGATACGCTGGATGTGTGATGCGGAACGTCGTGAATGTTTTTTTTCCCAAAAAATCAATATGGATGTTATAGAGGCCTCTCCTTGATCTACTCTCTAGTTCGGAACAATGTTAAGATGGATAAGATTTAATCGATAATTGTTCGTCCATAGAGATCTATCGCTTACCACTTTCTTCAGAAGATATAACATCGTAATACAACGATGTTATGATTTGTATGAGATGTTATGAACGTCTGGAACATTTTACAGCCAAAAAAGCTAGTGCTCGATTGATTTTCCCATGTTTTTATTTTTGTTTTGGAGAGCTATGAAGCAATAAAACTCGCAAAATATAGGTGGATCTGATTGCGGTGTCCGACAATGTACATGTTTCCAATTCAGATTAGGGAATGTCTATACCTCAAGCTTCAAAACTTATATATCTGTTTCGATTACACATGTAATCTTTACTTCTTCTTGTTTGCTCTTCCCTAAAGCATGTTATGTTACTTCAGCACCATGTTACTTACATGGTCGGTTTGTTTCTTGTGTTAACCGTGTCGGACTTTGGTCGTGGAATATTCACCATCCGTTCCGGCAATAAGTTGCCGACCCCTGACCGAGAGGAATTTGCGGTGCATTCACTACCACAATCGTGCGGTGTGGCGTGTGGACGCGCAATAAAATCAGCATAAAATGCAATTACAATGGCCGTCCGTAGCAAATCATGCCCCAAGGGGCTCGCTAACGGCTCGAGCGGGGGCTTGAGGATGAAAATGAAAGTGATCGAAGGGAGAGAGAGAGACGGGATGACGGGGGTTACTACGTGATAGGTCCGATGACAAATGGCGGTACCCGGAGCCGGGACGAATGACAATGCACGATAGCAGCTTCAACCGGCCCCGGGACGTTCCGGGGTCCGCCGAAGAGGATAATTGCATCAGAACCAGGCGCGGGAGGTTCAATGTCGATGTCCCGTGGCGTTTTACGGCTGCTCTCCGGGACCGGCGTGTGCTAACATGCTGCGTAGGGCCGTGCGGGTTTATTTATTATTATTGGCATTATTTATGATAAGCTAGCAGGGCGAGGTAGGCCGTTCGGGTCTCCTCGTGGGGAAGCTCGCATTGTGTGCGAGGAATGTCCGCTGGAATCTTCACTGCTCGGTTGTGTCCACTGTGCGAGATCCTGTGCGCGTTCCACCCACTCATACCATACCGATCATGTAATCGTCCCCGGTTGTGGTACCGATGGGGGAAAATGGATGCCGCAGCAGGGTAATAATGGCGGATTAGATGTTTGTACTTCGGGTTTGATTTATGGCACCGGTCCATCGGTACACCGATTCACTTATCGAACAAGTAGGAATAATTGCCCGCGGTGTGATATTGATGCCGGGGCGATGTTTCGCGTGCGCCTACTACAATGTGTGCTTTCTTGCGATTCGCAGAAATCAGATGTTTTATGGTGCATGAGGCACGATTCGTTGGAGATCGTCCGAAGCATCCTAACCTTGAGCTAAACCCAATGTCGAGAAAGAAGGGACCACCACTCAGGCAGGCAATTCAACGCATCTTCCAGTATCTGCGTGCTCGTTTGCCGCTCGTGGTGGTACGTACAACCACTCCACCGGTATCTCAAGTGTAGCCAACATGCACAGCTCAATAGGAGCTCCATTCCACTGCCAAGGTACAAGGTGCACTCTCTGCGCTCTTCGCCGATGGTCACGGTTCGAAATCGATTACGAGGCCCGCTTTATCGGGGCGCACCAATCCGACCGACCTTAAGGCCGGACCACCGAGGACGCCGGTCACGGTTTTCCTTTCCAAAATTAAATTTTCTCCAAATTTTCTCACACCACACACCTAATTGCTGGCCGGAAGAGTCGCGGCTTCGGTTTCGAAGGCCGACGGTGTTCGATCACCACGCTGCTTCCTTCTCGCGCGCTGGCCGAAGGTTTGGCACCAATTTTCTTCTGCCGAAACAAACGAACAAAAAAAAGGTTGCCTCTTAAAGCGCGCAAGGCTGGACCTGAAACAATAGGCTACGCGGGCTACGCTTGCTAGCGCAATGATTCAGAAAAATTGGAAAATTGATTCGTACTTGACAGTCGATGGTGGCGCTAATGTGCGGTATTAAGAACGAAAGGTTGCATCCTTGATCGGACCCAACCGACGGTCTGATTCTGGAGAGTGCCGCATGTGAGTGAGTTAATGAGGCTCGCAGGACCAAATTACAGCATCATGTGTGCAGCTCCACACCGAAGGTTTCGCCAGCGACAGGGAGCGTCTTTGTGTGGACGTGTGAAGTACGGAAATCGTCCGGAATCTCGTTCTCGTTGTGCATTGCGTTGACTTACGACACTTGGTGCACTGAAGTCTGCCATCCCTCAAATTGAGCCTCACCTTGCGTGCGTGCTGTGCGCGAATAAGTTCTCGAATGACGAAAAATAACTTACGATAAACCGTAGTTTACGCCATTCCGTGCTCGAAAAGCCACACGGGAACGAGCGGACGCTTCGGGGGGATTCTTATGTGCGATTAAGGTCAAGGCACTTCCAGAACGCACTGCACATCCGGGAGGCAATCGTTACTGGAGGGGCGTATGCGTATTCACCCACGTACAAGTAACGACCACGGCGCTTATTCGCGATCCCGTACGTGTGTGTGTGTGTGCGCGAGCCCAAGAATGCGTGAGCCGACCTTAATCATCATGTAAACGATCGCCCAGAAGCGAAACCCAGAAGGAAGCGGGCCGGCTATTTTTGTACCTCCTCGGAACGTGGCGAGGGTTCTTTGTGCCCGAGATGACAGCTCACGGCGATGAGTCATTGGAAATTTGTTCTCTTCGTCCCCAAGTGCCCACTTGAGCTGCTGGTACGCAGAAATAACACTGGGTCGATATAAGAGCATGGTGGGTTTTTTTTTATGTTGCTGCTTCTGGCTCCAAAGAACGTGATGCTGGCGCAATGCGGGGCTTTTTTTCGGACGGATTTTTGTGCTCAAACTCGTCTCGCTCAAGTGTGAGATGTGAATGAACTCGGCGCGTTATAAGATCGAACGTGACCCACCCCAGCAAACCCGTCTGCATCCCATCGCCAACGCGCGCTTTTCCACGAATGCCGACGCACGATTAGAATAGCTGATGTCCCAAACGAACCGGTGCGCAGCCGGTGAATGGATAATTAATTTTCTTCGTCCAGAACTTCGCTGACAGCCCGCTTTCCACCGTGCGGGACATTGCGGAAGCGGAATATTTATGCAGTGCCATTCGCCATTCGCGGCCACCCGACTAGCATTCCACCCCGGGTGGTGGCGTTCGGGTGACCGAAAAGGGAAAAGTGCATCGATCCGCACCCCACGCAATCGAACGCTGCATCGGACCTGTCAGGACAAATGCGCTGGTGTGTCTCTGTGTGTGTCTTGTGAGAAGCTGAGCACCAACCATACCAGGACGGAGCGTTGACAGCGTTTGTTGCGTTTTTTTTTGCTTCGTTGATACAGTCAGTTTGTCGCCGCTTTTCCGATCCACTGCTAACAAGCCGCGGTGGGTGCACTTTTCGCAATTCCACCCACCGCTCCCCTTCTCGGGTTGTGGCCCTTACGCTGGGGTCCCAAAGTTCGTGGAATGCACGGTGTGTTTGTGCTGGGGCACGCTACATGGGAAAGTTGCAACATGGCGGACCGATAGACAGAAAGAGCGAAGGAAAGAAACAGACACACAGAGACCGAGACCGACCGGGTTCGTCGCTTAGTGCGGTGATCGTGCTGCGAATTATCGTTTCTCCACGGTTGGAGCGGTGCGCACGTGAATAATGCGCCATTAAACTGTGGCTCGGGGTTGGAGCGGCGGGGCCGGTCCCGTATGAGGGCCCGGGACGGTGAACACCTGCCTGGCCTGGCTGTCGGTGCGGTATTTTTATTTCGGTATTATTTTGTTGTTCATGCTGCAAGCAGCGTGAATCGAGCCGTAAATTGGGTTCGCGGCAGAGCAAACCACTTAATCTGCATGTTGAACGCTGTGGGAACGGGCTATTGTGGGTTCCATTCGAGCGACATTTTGGTGCTGGAGTTTTAAGTGAAATTTAGCTTTATTATATTTTGATCTTATTTTACTTGTAACCACTATGTAAACTGCTCCAAGTAGATGAAGAAATCATCTGAATATCTACTGCATTGCTGTGCTTATCAAACCGTCTCGATAACCCAACTCTCACGCAGCGTTCAGTTCGTGTGAACCTACCTATCCCACACCTTAGGAACACCCTCATCAAGGGTTCGTCGCCTGCGGCACGAAAGCGCATGCAAAACCCACAGCGCATTAACGAATTGAACCGTCACCATCATTGTTCTGTTCCCTTCGGTGCTTCATGTTTGTCTGCGGATCTCCATTCACCCCGACGATGATTGGAGTGATTTGTGAGTGAGTGAGTGAGTGTGTGTTTGTGTGTGTATCTGTGGCTCCACTTTTTGGGGAGGCCAATGGGCCGACAAACAAAAATCTGACATTGAATCGAGTGCCATCTTGGGGTGGTGTGTTTTTGGTTAAAATCTTGGTTAAGGTGACGCGATAAGTGTGCTTCTCGTGCCCCCGGATCACAGAAGTGAAGCGTTGAAAGTGGGCTGGTCAAATTGGTGGGAAAACGAATTACCCGCCCCGGTTGGTTGCTGCGGCGCTGGTTGCCTGAACGCTCAAAGCAGCGGAATGACGATGGGGTTAGAAAAGTAACGTCAAGTAGGACCTTAACTTCAGGTTCATACATCCAAAAACACATCTCCGCGTGTATGTTAAATGCGTGCCGTATGTTCGCTGCACTTAACACACGCAGCGTCTTCATAACTGCAAACCCTGCCCTGCGATGTATGGCGATTTTGGTTACATAAAGCCCCGTAAAACCAGGGAAATGTTTATGACCCGCTATTGCAGCACCATCTCGATCGAGTTTGCAGCGGTAAACGTGATGTGTCTAACCAAAGTTATGATGCTATAAAACCCGGGAAACACCGGGGAAATTTTTTTTTGCTTCGTTGATACAGTCAGTTTGTCGCCGCTTTTCCGATCCACTGCTAACAAGCCGCGGTGGGTGCACTTTTCGCAATTCCACCCACCGCTCCCCTTCTCGGGTTGTGGCCCTTACGCTGGGGTCCCAAAGTTCGTGGAATGCACGGTGTGTTTGTGCTGGGGCACGCTACATGGGAAAGTTGCAACATGGCGGACCGATAGACAGAAAGAGCGAAGGAAAGAAACAGACACACAGAGACCGAGACCGACCGGGTTCGTCGCTTAGTGCGGTGATCGTGCTGCGAATTATCGTTTCTCCACGGTTGGAGCGGTGCGCACGTGAATAATGCGCCATTAAACTGTGGCTCGGGGTTGGAGCGGCGGGGCCGGTCCCGTATGAGGGCCCGGGACGGTGAACACCTGCCTGGCCTGGCTGTCGGTGCGGTATTTTTATTTCGGTATTATTTTGTTGTTCATGCTGCAAGCAGCGTGAATCGAGCCGTAAATTGGGTTCGCGGCAGAGCAAACCACTTAATCTGCATGTTGAACGCTGTGGGAACGGGCTATTGTGGGTTCCATTCGAGCGACATTTTGGTGCTGGAGTTTTAAGTGAAATTTAGCTTTATTATATTTTGATCTTATTTTACTTGTAACCACTATGTAAACTTTTTTTTCGGACGGATTTTTGTGCTCAAACTCGTCTCGCTCAAGTGTGAGATGTGAATGAACTCGGCGCGTTATAAGATCGAACGTGACCCACCCCAGCAAACCCGTCTGCATCCCATCGCCAACGCGCGCTTTTCCACGAATGCCGACGCACGATTAGAATAGCTGATGTCCCAAACGAACCGGCGCGCAGCCGGTGAATGGATAATTAATTTTCTTCGTCCAGAACTTCGCTGACAGCCCGCTTTCCACCGTGCGGGACATTGCGGAAGCGGAATATTTATGCAGTGCCATTCGCCATTCGCGGCCACCCGACTAGCATTCCACCCCGGGTGGTGGCGTTCGGGTGACCGAAAAGGGAAAAGTGCATCGATCCGCACCCCACGCAATCGAACGCTGCATCGGACCTGTCAGGACAAATGCGCTGGTGTGTCTCTGTGTGTGTCTTGTGAGAAGCTGAGCACCAACCATACCAGGACGGAGCGTTGACAGCGTTTGTTGCGTTTTTTTTTGCTTCGTTGATACAGTCAGTTTGTCGCCGCTTTTCCGATCCACTGCTAACAAGCCGCGGTGGGTGCACTTTTCGCAATTCCACCCACCGCTCCCCTTCTCGGGTTGTGGCCCTTACGCTGGGGTCCCAAAGTTCGTGGAATGCACGGTGTGTTTGTGCTGGGGCACGCTACATGGGAAAGTTGCAACATGGCGGACCGATAGACAGAAAGAGCGAAGGAAAGAAACAGACACACAGAGACCGAGACCGACCGGGTTCGTCGCTTAGTGCGGTGATCGTGCTGCGAATTATCGTTTCTCCACGGTTGGAGCGGTGCGCACGTGAATAATGCGCCATTAAACTGTGGCTCGGGGTTGGAGCGGCGGGGCCGGTCCCGTATGAGGGCCCGGGACGGTGAACACCTGCCTGGCCTGGCTGTCGGTGCGGTATTTTTATTTCGGTATTATTTTGTTGTTCATGCTGCAAGCAGCGTGAATCGAGCCGTAAATTGGGTTCGCGGCAGAGCAAACCACTTAATCTGCATGTTGAACGCTGTGGGAACGGGCTATTGTGGGTTCCATTCGAGCGACATTTTGGTGCTGGAGTTTTAAGTGAAATTTAGCTTTATTATATTTTGATCTTATTTTACTTGTAACCACTATGTAAACTGCTCCAAGTAGATGAAGAAATCATCTAAATTTCTGCTGCACTGCTGTGCTTATCAAACCGTCTCGATAACCCAACTCTCACGCAGCGTTCAGTTCGTGTGAACCTACCTATCCCACACCTTAGGAACACCCTCATCAAGGGTTCGTCGCCTGCGGCACGAAAGCGCATGCAAAACCCACAGCGCATTAACGAATTGAACCGTCACCATCATTGTTTTGTTCCCTTCGGTGCTTTATGTTTGTCTGCGGATCTCCATTCACCCCGACGTTGATTGGAGTGATTTGTGAGTGAGTGAGTGAGTGTGTGTTTGTGTGTGTATCGGTGGCTCCACTTTTTGGGGAGGCCAATGGGCCGACAAACAAAAATCTGACATTGAATCGAGTGCCATCTTGGGGTGGTGCGTTTTTGGTTAAAATCTTGGTTAAGGTGACGCGATAAGTGTGCTTCTCGTACCCCCGGATCACAGAAGTGAAGCGTTGAAAGTGGGCTGGTCAAATTGGTGGGAAAACGAATTACCCGCCCCGGTTGGTTGCTGCGGCGCTGGTTGCCTGAACGCTCAAAGCAGCGGAATGACGATGGGGTTAGAAAAGTAACGTCAAGTAGGACCTTAACTTCAGGTTCATACATCCAAAAACACATCTCCGCGTGTATGTTAAATGCGTGCCGTATGTTCGCTGCACTTAACACACGCAGCGTCTTCATAACTGCAAACCCTGCCCTGCGATGTATGGCGATTTTGGTTACATAAAGCCCCGTAAAACCAGGGAAATGTTTATGACCCGCTATTGCAGCACCATCTCGATCGAGTTTGCAGCGGTAAACGTGATGTGTCTAACCAAAGTTATGATGCTATAAAACCCGGGAAACACCGGGGAAATGGAAAATTTAACACAAAGCAACAGCACGAGCAGTGTAAATCAAACGGGCCAATCAGCGTGCGCTTTAAATTAATAAACCTTCGCGCTCGGCACTGCGTTCCGAAAAACTAACACCGTTCGTGTCTTTCCATCCTTCCAGACAACAACTTCTACTTTGCGCAATCGCAGGGCCGCTTCGTGCCGTCGTACGAGAATCCACGGAACGGCTTCTTCCCGTCGGCCCTGCAGCGCCAGCAGCCGCCGCCGGACTCGTACCAGGAGCAGACACTCTTCGTCAACAGCAACAACGTCGACCGGGGCGCCGGAGCCAACGATGGAGCCGGGTCCCGTGGCATCACGCCGTCCTACTATCAGTTTACCTATACGGTAGGTGTACGCTTTCCGCTTTAACGCCCCCGTGTGGCCTTGAGCCCTGAGCGGGGCTAAAACTTGGTCGTCCCCCAAACGAGGTGTGCTCCTTCGTGTGGGATTTTTGAGTATAACCTGAAGTGTCCACTCCACCGCGGTGGAATGCTTTTACCCCGTGAAGTAGCCAGCGTGCCTGTCACCTGTAGTGTTGATAGTAGTTTTCTAGTAGCTTTTTTCAGAAGTAGTAGTAGTTGTTATTTTTAGCTTAATATCTCCAGCACTTACTGCTCTTGCATACATAATCCATTACGACATACTCACACATACGCAGCAGTTCACACATACGCGAAGGAAAAGTAGCTCCGTAGGTTTCAGTGCAGGGTTTTGTGTTGAGGAAAAAGTGAAAGAAAGATGACGACCTTGTCATACATTTCCTAATACGGGCGGTGGGGACCGCCGGTAAATGTAATGAACTTGCAACGGTCCGTTTACTGTTGCAAGGCAGTAATGCCCCGCAGTTGCACGCGGTGCTTGCCGTACGGGGGGAGAGGGTGCACTCAAGCATTTTATCACCATTGCCGTATTGATGGCGTTGGGCTTGTGGAAGGCATGTTGTTGCAAGTCTTGAGGTTAAGTTTTTTTTTTGAGTCCACTGAGATGTTGGATGTGTTGCCTGCAAAGTAGTCGATCAAACAACAGTGTAGACATGTACAATTTTTAGAACAAAGGGTTAACCAACAACCTTTGAGGGAAACAGCTTTATAATAAGTCATATTCTGTCTATGATTATCTGGATCTAGGATAAATCTGCCCAGAATACGTGAACATTAAGAATCTGTACGAAGTCGACACATCGATATATCCTCCAAGTCGCAGTATGCTTCATCAATGAATGTGTATCCATAGAAACTTAGTACAAAGGATTTATTTGTAATATGTAAATTCATTTTCATCATCTCAATAGTGTCCTCTTTGAAAAATTTAGAGATGATGATGATATAAAGAAGATGTTTTGAGTTTTCAGCTTGGATTTTTAATACAATGTTGGCAATGGTGACTCAATCGCTTAGTTAATAACTTCCTCGTTAGGAATAACGTGTTCGTTCGTTAGTAAACCCATCAAGAATCCCAAAATATATAGCTTGTCGTCTGTTAACTAGCACACGTACGAGGTACTATGAATAGTTCGCAAATAACAGCCCCCATGCTGACCAACTCCCTGGCTCCTCATCAATTAAAGACGCCCGATCCCGATCGCCCAAGGCGCAGTGTAAAATTGACGAAAAAAAAAAAATCGTAACCCCGAAAAACCATCCGCTAATGATCCTCCAAATCGGCCTCGTTAATTTCGCACAAATGTCATCGACGACCACGCCACATTGGCATTAGCCTCGAATGTTTGGAGGTTCAAGCCGTGTTCAAGTGGTGGTGGTGGTGGTCCGAAAACAAAACGCGCGCCACGCAAACGACAGCACCGAAACAATCGCAGAAAGGTCGGTCATCGACCGACGGGCAAAGGCGATGTTTTGCACCGGGCGACTCCTCTTCGGGGTGGCGATTTGTGCGGCTTTCGTGTTTTGACTGCTCGCGTCCGAAGTGTTCGAAACCGCCGGGCTGATGGATGGGGGCTTCAGCATGACGGTGGGTTTTGTTTTTTTTTTGCGGGCCCAGTGTGACCGATGAAGATAGCCGCTTCGGAAGATGATACTCGAACGTGAAAGGGGGGGGGGGGGGCTGTTTCGAGATTGGCAAGAAAGCAAAACGCATGGACGTGTGCATTACGGATGGGGCAATATTTGCGGTGGACAGAGGATGAAATCGTGTGATTGATAGATACTGCATCGTTTATTTGGAACAGATCTCATCACGAAAAGCTCACTTAAAGCAATTCAAAAGTCATGCGGAATATATTAAGCCAAAATTACCTTTCATTTCGAGCTGGCTTAATTGATTTCTGTGCAGCTTATCTCCAGCGGTTGCATCTAGCAAACAGATAAGATTTACGACTCTGAGCTTTTACATCACGGCTGAAGGGAAAAAAGAAGAAGCTAAAATCACAACCATCCGCTAACTATGCATTTTTGTTAGCATCATCACAACCATTCGCACCTGCCGCATGTTGACCCTTTGCAAGAGTTCGATTCCCCCTTTCGCATCTCGCTTTTTATGCGCGGCTTTTTTTTGCTGCGCTTTTCTATTGCCTCAATAGCGTGGATGCTATTGAATAGACGTTTGTGCATTCCGGCCCGATGATAATGCCTCCCTTTGCGAGCGGCTAAAGGGGCATCATCGATGAATAGGAAAATTGCCGACGCTCGTCGGAACCCTTTGCCGCCAGCGTAGTGGCCATTGAACTTTGGCGCATCATGCCGTACAGAGCCGGCCGCCGGGGCATCTTTGAAGAAGTGCGCACTGCCTCTTCGCGGCGAAGATGATGCCGTGATGCTTCCCATCCCCATTCATCGCCGTTCCGAAGCTGTTCGTCTTCTATTTTTCTATCCGACGACGATTTATCATCGAACGCTAGTGGCAGTGGGAGGGCGTCGGGGCGGTGGGCAGTCACTCGCTGCTTTTTATTTGCGCTAACAAAGGGACGTAACGTTCCTAATGGTTGAGTAGCAAAGCCACGCCAGTTGACCTTCGCGCGCCGCTGGAATCGTTTGGGCTCTGTCACCCTTTTCGGGCGGATTGCACTTGGGTTCTGTGGAAGTGAGTAGCTCGACTGCGAAGGGAACAGAAAGGAGAGAAGAAGAAGAGGACTATGTGCCACAAAACCCGAGGTTGTGGTTTTATAATCGCTTCGAAACTGCGTAGCGCGTAGCGGTCTGCAGGTCCACTTCCTGGAGTGAGACGGACGCTCAGTTTGGGTTTGGCTTCCTGGTCGTAAATCGTCACCCGCCCCGACGGTGGCGCATTAAATCGACACGTCCAGAGCCACTCCGGTAGACATACTTTCGAAATTCATTCCTAATTATCGATCATCGGGGCCTCTTTTCGGGGTGCTCCGTAACGTCCGCAGTGCGAGAACGAAAGTGAAATCCGTCCCTCGAAGACAGAGGCTGCACGGGGTTTCGGACGCGAACCGCTCATCCTGCAAGTCACGATGGAGTGGAGGCTAGCGATTGTGTTTACGGTTGTTCGCGCCAGGCATTGGATTACCGTGCACGATCCGAAACCGGCCGAGGAAGCGTCTAATGGCCGAGCTTCAGCTGATCGGGGAGGATGGCTTGGCGTACAACACCCGCTAATAATACGCCACCAACATTCCTCCACAACGGTTACCGTTATCGATGCGTCAGATCGTTCGTTCTAACGTTCGCGCCGTACTTGACGCTCCGTTCGGCCTGGTGGACAAGAATTTCTGACCGTTTTTTGTTGCTGTTTGGCTTGGTAGATCTTCAAGAACATGGTATGCTAATTAGTGTGTGCTTGCTGTTTGGTTAAAAAAAAATAAACTGCGTTCTCTAAAGCTACAGTATGCAATGCACAAGAATGTACTTTTCAAACAAAGGTTCCCTCGGCGTTCGGCAGCAATTAAGTCGGTTTCGGTCGATTGGTTTCTCGCTGCTTGCGAGCCGGAGCCTGACCGGAGTGCGAGGTTGCATTTGCAAGCAGTATATTTGCGAAGAGGTTGTTTGTAGCGGTGTTGCCGAAAGTTGCTTCCTCGGTGTCTGACCACCTAACACTGGTTCTGACTTGGACGTGGAAGCCAACGAAAGGTGGCACAATGTAGTTGTTGCGGATAGCGCAATCCAAATCCTTCTTGGGGCATTGACTTACTACTGACGCTCACTTTTGGAGTTGTTTTTTCGGTTTGATTGGGTTGGATTCGGACGGATGGAGTTTCCCGAAGCTTCCTTTCTACTGACGCTTTCAAATATTATTTGTACAGTGCTTATAGTAGGCATGACACCACTTTTTTATCTGAGATATCTCGGGATATGTACACGCTTGCTCAAAACGATATTCAAATGTTAAAGCTATGCAACAGGTAAAAACAGCTCTTTGGAGATAAATAAAAAAACAAACAACGTAAAAAAAATCTCGCACCATGTACATATTATTTAATTCTATCTTTGGGTTATGAAGATCCGGCGAAACCTTTCTACGTGGTCTTATAATTATGACGCGCACTGTACATCAAAATAAGTAGTTAAAACTCAAAAACGATATGAAAGGCTGGAAAAGTCATGTAGTAAGTAAGTGTTGCCCTCAGATGTGACGTTGAAATAATGAAAAACCAAAATATGTATTTAATTCCGCTACTCACCCAGAGATGGCGCCACTGAATCGAAGTAGTCAACAAGACATTTTGTCAATGGCTGCTATGGCTTTTTTTAATTCCAACGGTTCACATTAAAAATGGTGAAATAAGGTAAAATTCAAACAATTTAAACTTTTAGCCAGAGAACCTTTCTCGGGGGTGCGCGCCAGGTCGGGTGGAATGCGCGTCAACGAGCCGGCTGGCGGCTGGATTGTCATTTAGCAACACCGGCGCGACTCGGTTTCTAATGGTCTTTTCGGACGTAATCGCCACTTAATGCGTAGTAGGCAGTGAGGAAAGAAGCCAATCATCTCCTAAACAGGACGAGTTTTTTGTTGCGATGGTCGAAGTGTAGATTTGAAGCAGGAAATGAGGTGTCTCGACTAATGGAAACCAAGAACCAGAGTACGAAGAATAGAGATATGTCAGTTCATGTTTTATCAACAAAATATGGAGCTATTCTTTCATCTACGAGGAAAGAAAAATGTCCTTTCCTTTCATTGCAAACAGGTGTTTCTTGACGGTGCGAATGAGCTTTGTTTATGTGAAGTGATCCTGTACATTCAACCTTTAAATCTTGCGAAGTGAATCAATTTTGGCATTGTAATTAATAACCAAAGGCATTCCAAACCCGTTACGTACTTGAAAGGCAAAGATCGCCTGGTGAAAACTTTCTGGCACAGCGGGGAACCCCTCAGAAAGGAAGTCCATGGTCACTTGTCATAAATTTCAATATCAGACTTCTTCTACACTGTGCTGCGCATGACCTGGATAAGGCAACGTTCAGCTTCAAACACCTCCTGCCGGGCATGCCCATTTAACGGGCTGCCTGTTGCAATTGATCTTTTCAATTAGCGTGTTATGCTGTTTTTTTTCTTGCCATGCTCGTTGTTAGGTTTTTATTCATAATTATTAAAATCTCATCGCATGCTTCTCAAGCACAATGCCTTCTACTTACCCTAGTTGGGGCAGGTGGCTACGAAAAAGAGGAAACATAATTCCCCTTTTTTGTGCTGCACATTGTGAACTGACCCCGGCACACACACACATATACACACACTCAGCGCAATAAAGCGTTTCCCCTGTCGGTGTCGGCTTATGGGTGGGACAATGTGATGTGACACCAAAAAAAAAAACAAATCACTTGTGCAAGAAGAAGCAAAAAACAAAATCACACGCAGTTCTCTAAATGAGCGAAGCCGAGAAAAGGAGCACTTGGACCGGGCTGCTGAACGGGTTCACTAAACGAGGCTGCAGCTGGCGGGGTGTCCTTGAGCTCAACACACCCGGTCAACCCGGTGGCAGCATAGGTGTTGCTGGAGCGCGCATATTTCATGTCCGCTCTACGCAGAGCGCTGTACATTAGGCGTGCGATCGATCGATTAAACTCATTCCGGGGCGGATGTGGTGGAGCGTTGAGCGTATTGCCGCCGTGTCAAGTTGTTGTCCCAACGTCCGCGTGTCTTTCGGGTGGTGTCCTGGGGTGTGGTACGCGTGCCACCGCCAAGGAGTGAAGGTAGAACGGCATTCACCGCGTAGGTTCGTAGCCAGCGCGAGGGCAGGCATTTCAAGGACAGCGAGCGCTGGAAACGATTCGAATCCGGTACTTGGTTCATTCCGAGTGGTGTACCGAGTGGTGCGGCATCGAGATCGATCGGGTTGTGCTATTGGGAGGGGTGCGATCGCTTAGTGTAGTTCCCGCCACTCTTGACAAAAGCCTAGCCCTCGTTCGAACGAGACCTGGCGACTCTACAAAGCGCTACGGATGAGATTGAGACAGATGGATCAGAATCCGATCGTCTGTCGAAGCCGCAGTCAGTACAATTAGTACACCATGAGTTGCCGGGTGGTGAGCGGTTGGAGCAAAACCGTTCTTCCTATGATTGAAATATTACCCACCGGTGCGCGGTTTTGGATCGATTTCATACACCCGATCGATCGATGATTGTCGGACATGATTTGCATAAAGGCAGAACGAATCGCACGACGGTCCGGTGAAAGAACACGGCTCGCAAATGGCGAAACGAAGCAAGCAAGTAAAAAAAAAACGCTATACTATTACTTCGCGATCGCGTTCAGTTTTCTACCCAACCCGTCCCCGGTCTGCGCGATCGTGAGTAGTGCCGTTTCGGTTACGCTCGCACGGATCGGCGCGATTAATTTATTACTCGCTCGAACCAGATCGTGCCATTTCCGACAAGCGCGACAGGCGCAACCCGATCGAAGGGTTGGTGCCGTTGGCGCGACTTCCAACTCCCACCCCCAAGGGGATCTGGCCGATTCTTGCCTCTCGCTGCTGGCTGCTGCTGCTGCTCGTTTGGCTTGTTTGGCTTGTTCTCGCGC
>KZ073044.1:129893-140886 GCA_002091845.1 Anopheles cracens
GATTATGAAATTCGAGTGGCAACGCTTGCCACAACCAAGCCTCCGGTTCGGGGTGGGGTGGGTTCTCCGGGGCGCCCATGGCCTAGCGCTAGTACGAGCACAATTAGTGGATCGCGAGTGGATAGGCACCGGCCGTGCACGGGCTCGGCCGGAATGCTCCGCGGCAGCGTTGGCAGAGCCTTTTTCGGGGTTGGGTGCGCGCCAGGTCGGGTGGAATGCGCGTCAACGAGCCGGCTGGCGGCTGGATTGTCATTTAGCAACACCGGCGCGACTTGGCATCTAATGGTCTTTTCGGACGTAATCGCCACTTAATGCGTAGTAGACAGTGAGGAAAGAAGCCAATCATCTCCTAAACAGGACGAGTTTTTTGTTGCGATGGTCGAAGTTTAGATTTGAAGCAGGAAACGAGCTGTCTCGACTGATGGAAACCAAGAACCAGAGTACGAAGAATAGAGATATGTCAGTTCATGTTTTATCAACAGAATATCGAGCCATTCTTTCATCTACGAGGAAAGAAAAATGTCCTTTCCTTTCATTGCAAACAGGTGTTTCATGACGGTGCGAATGAGCTTTGTTTATGTGAAGTGATCCTGGACATTCAACCTTTAAATCTTGCGAAGTGAATCAATTTTGGCATTGTAATTAATAACCAAAGGCATTCCAAACCCGTTACGTACTTGAAAGGCAAAGATCGCCTGGTGAAAACTTTCTGGCACAGCGGGGAACCCCTCAGAAAGGAAGTCCATGGTCACTTGTCATAAATTTCAATATCAGACTTCTTCTACACTGTGCTGCGCATGACCTGGATAAGGCAACGTTCAGCTTCAAACACCTCCTGCCGGGCATGCCCATTTAACGGGCTGCCTGTTGCAATTGATCTTTTCAATTAGCGTGTTATGCTGTTTTTTTTCTTGCCATGCTCGTTGTTAGGTTTTTATTCATAATTATTAAAATCTCATCGCATGCTTCTCAAGCACAATGCCTTCTACTTACCCTAGTTGGGGCAGGTGGCTACGAAAAAGAGGAAACATAATTCCCCTTTTTTGTGCTGCACATTGTGAACTGACCCCGGCACACACACACATATACACACACTCAGCGCAATAAAGCGTTTCCCCTGTCGGTGTCGGCTTATGGGTGGGACAATGTGATGTGACACAAAAAAAAAACAAATCACTTGTGCAAGAAGAAGCAAAAAACAAAATCACACGCAGTTCTCTAAATGAGCGAAGCCGAGAAAAGGAGCACTTGGACCGGGCTGCTGAACGGGTTCACTAAACGAGGCTGCAGCTGGCGGGGTGTCCTTGAGCTCAACACACCCGGTCAACCCGGTGGCAGCATAGGTGTTGCTGGAGCGCGCATATTTCATGTCCGCTCTACGCAGAGCGCTGTACATTAGGCGTGCGATCGATCGATTAAACTCATTCCGGGGCGGATGTGGTGGAGCGTTGAGCGTATTGCCGCCGTGTCAAGTTGTTGTCCCAACGTCCGCGTGTCTTTCGGGTGGTGTCCTGGGGTGTGGTACGCGTGCCACCGCCAAGGAGTGAAGGTAGAACGGCATTCACCGCGTAGGTTCGTAGCCAGCGCGAGGGCAGGCATTTCAAGGACAGCGAGCGCTGGAAACGATTCGAATCCGGTACTTGGTTCATTCCGAGTGGTGTACCGAGTGGTGCGGCATCGAGATCGATCGGGTTGTGCTATTGGGAGGGGTGCGATCGCTTAGTGTAGTTCCCGCCACTCTTGACAAAAGCCTAGCCCTCGTTCGAACGAGACCTGGCGACTCTACAAAGCGCTACGGATGAGATTGAGACAGATGGATCAGAATCCGATCGTCTGTCGAAGCCGCAGTCAGTACAATTAGTAGGGACCCGCTCCGCGTCGAATCGTCCGAGTCGAGCTACTCCATATGCGCAATTAGGACGCACCCAGAGCGGCCTATGCCCCTGGGCGCTACAGTACATTCTGCCGAGATTGACTCCTCACAGATGGCGATCGCGCCCGGAGGTTGCGGTGCGTCAATTATTTTGCATACGCATTGCCGGTACGGCATCTATAATTGCGACTACGGAGTCCGTCCCACGACTGACGAATCTCATCCGAACCAAACCGCATCAGGAAGCTTTACAAATTGCACCGCTCGTTCTAATCAATTAGCATCAGGTATGTTAACAGCAGCCGTTGATTAAAATTAATTGGCGGCGGCACCGAAACGAAACGAACGTGTAGATTTATTGCCAAACAAAGCTATTCTAATGGCACCTACCGATCGTTGGTGATAAAGATGGTGTACGATTTTTCATTAAATGTGCTTATTAGATGGGCGTTTTTGTGTTTTTTTTTGCCTACATACCGAGGCCTTCTCGTTTCTTTTGACACTCTCTCGGGCTACAGAGGCTTGGGATCTCTCTCGCCTTTGACAGCGCGAAGCTAAGTTTCACAACCATCCGTCGATAGCGATCAGCCATTGGTCTCATCCATCATCTTCATTATCTTCTGCATTTGGCTGCAACGCATCGCTGCAGTTTCCCAGCGTGCCGTGTGGTCTATGGCGCACGAATCATATCTCCAAATGACGATCTGTGTTCCCTCGGTTCACACCCGTACACATACACACGCACACACCCATCCGAGCATAATGACTGCATTGTTTCGCGACGCCAATGAGCTGCGCCGCATATCACCATTGCGGCAATATGCCAGAGTTTTAAGTCGGACCTCTTTTCTCGGCAGCAGTAGAAAGTAATTAACGTCAGTGGTAGAGAACCGAACACTCCGAAACCGAAAAGCTCACAGGACAGGATTAATCGAATCGAAACTTACCCCTGGTGGGCGCAAACTGCTCGACACCGCATGTAGTCTGCACCGCAATGTGGGTCAAGCTCCACTGGCGTGTTGCTCCGTTTGGTTGATTGATATTCCGCCCGGGTAGCCGAGGTCCACGGTCCACGGTGGCGCGTTTTTCGGCTGGTGACATCGCCGGGGACAGAACTATGCCATTGCTTCCATATTGGTGTCCCCGGTGGCCGGTGGCCTGGTTCGATTTACTGCCTGTTGTGTTAAGCGTATGACGCTTGGTTCTACAAAAATAACTGTTCCATCTGGCATGCGCCGCATGAAGGTTGAACAGGAGATTGATTGGGTCGTCTGTATCGGCGTGGCGTTCACGGTATATCCCATTCGTGTGTCGTAATTAGGATTATGCATGCAGAGCAACGTGTGCGATGTAAATGATTCTGTTTGAAATGTTTATAGTTCATGTAGTCGCTAGTTCCTTTCAGTATTGCGCTTTCCAGTTTCCAATTCGTAGTTTGTTAC
Organism: Anopheles cracens; assembly: GCA_002091845.1. Classification (NCBI taxonomy): domain Eukaryota; kingdom Metazoa; phylum Arthropoda; class Insecta; order Diptera; family Culicidae; genus Anopheles; species Anopheles cracens. The sequence goes on from KZ073044.1 coordinate 133,209, forward strand.
TTGTTCGTAGTCTCATGTAGTTGTTAGACATGAGTGTTTGTGTGTGTTCTCTCTTCTTAATCGCTATGTGTTTTGTTTTCCGTGTGCCATGTATCCTTTTGTTTCGTAAACCCCTGTTCCCTTTCCGAATCGGATCAAAACTGTAATCTCAACCCATCGCCAACTGTCCTGCTCCCATCTCTCTCTCCCCCCGAAAACCCTGTCCGCTCCCATGTACAGACCCCTCGGAGTGCGGATATTTTCGAAATATCACCACGACCCTTTTCCGCGACGCCCTCCTCGAACGCCGGCTTCCAGTACTCGCGCAGTCCACCGAGAAGTGACTTCTTCTCCAATGGACTCACGGCCAGTCATTCAACCTTTAAATCTTGCGAAGTGAATCAATTTTGGCATTGTAATTAATAACCAAAGGCATTCCAAACCCGTTACGTACTTGAAAGGCAAAGATCGCCTGGTGAAAACTTTCTGGCACAGCGGGGAACCCCTCAGAAAGGAAGTCCATGGTCAACATTCAACCTTTAAATCTTGCGAAGTGAATCAATTTTGGCATTGTAATTAATAACCAAAGGCATTCCAAACCCGTTACGTACTTGAAAGGCAAAGATCGCCTGGTGAAAACTTTCTGGCACAGCGGGGAACCCCTCAGAAAGGAAGTCCATGGTCACTTGTCATAAATTTCAATATCAGACTTCTTCTACACTGTGCTGCGCATGACCTGGATAAGGCAACGTTCAGCTTCAAACACCTCCTGCCGGGCATGCCCATTTAACGGGCTGCCTGTTGCAATTGATCTTTTCAATTAGCGTGTTATGCTGTTTTTTTTCTTGCCATGCTCGTTGTTAGGTTTTTATTCATAATTATTAAAATCTCATCGCATGCTTCTCAAGCACAATGCCTTCTACTTACCCTAGTTGGGGCAGGTGGCTACGAAAAAGAGGAAACATAATTCCCCTTTTTTGTGCTGCACATTGTGAACTGACCCCGGCACACACACACATATACACACACTCAGCGCAATAAAGCGTTTCCCCTGTCGGTGTCGGCTTATGGGTGGGACAATGTGATGTGACACAAAAAAAAAACAAATCACTTGTGCAAGAAGAAGCAAAAAACAAAATCACACGCAGTTCTCTAAATGAGCGAAGCCGAGAAAAGGAGCACTTGGACCGGGCTGCTGAACGGGTTCACTAAACGAGGCTGCAGCTGGCGGGGTGTCCTTGAGCTCAACACACCCGGTCAACCCGGTGGCAGCATAGGTGTTGCTGGAGCGCGCATATTTCATGTCCGCTCTACGCAGAGCGCTGTACATTAGGCGTGCGATCGATCGATTAAACTCATTCCGGGGCGGATGTGGTGGAGCGTTGAGCGTATTGCCGCCGTGTCAAGTTGTTGTCCCAACGTCCGCGTGTCTTTCGGGTGGTGTCCTGGGGTGTGGTACGCGTGCCACCGCCAAGGAGTGAAGGTAGAACGGCATTCACCGCGTAGGTTCGTAGCCAGCGCGAGGGCAGGCATTTCAAGGACAGCGAGCGCTGGAAACGATTCGAATCCGGTACTTGGTTCATTCCGAGTGGTGTACCGAGTGGTGCGGCATCGAGATCGATCGGGTTGTGCTATTGGGAGGGGTGCGATCGCTTAGTGTAGTTCCCGCCACTCTTGACAAAAGCCTAGCCCTCGTTCGAACGAGACCTGGCGACTCTACAAAGCGCTACGGATGAGATTGAGACAGATGGATCAGAATCCGATCGTCTGTCGAAGCCGCAGTCAGTACAATTAGTAGGGACCCGCTCCGCGTCGAATCGTCCGAGTCGAGCTACTCCATATGCGCAATTAGGACGCACCCAGAGCGGCCTATGCCCCTGGGCGCTACAGTACATTCTGCCGAGATTGACTCCTCACAGATGGCGATCGCGCCCGGAGGTTGCGGTGCGTCAATTATTTTGCATACGCATTGCCGGTACGGCATCTATAATTGCGACTACGGAGTCCGTCCCACGACTGACGAATCTCATCCGAACCAAACCGCATCAGGAAGCTTTACAAATTGCACCGCTCGTTCTAATCAATTAGCATCAGGTATGTTAACAGCAGCCGTTGATTAAAATTAATTGGCGGCGGCACCGAAACGAAACGAACGTGTAGATTTATTGCCAAACAAAGCTATTCTAATGGCACCTACCGATCGTTGGTGATAAAGATGGTGTACGATTTTTCATTAAATGTGCTTATTAGATGGGCGTTTTTGTGTTTTTTTTTGCCTACATACCGAGGCCTTCTCGTTTCTTTTGACACTCTCTCGGGCTACAGAGGCTTGGGATCTCTCTCGCCTTTGACAGCGCGAAGCTAAGTTTCACAACCATCCGTCGATAGCGATCAGCCATTGGTCTCATCCATCATCTTCATTATCTTCTGCATTTGGCTGCAACGCATCGCTGCAGTTTCCCAGCGTGCCGTGTGGTCTATGGCGCACGAATCATATCTCCAAATGACGATCCAAGGAGTGAAGGTAGAACGGCATTCACCGCGTAGGTTCGTAGCCAGCGCGAGGGCAGGCATTTCAAGGACAGCGAGCGCTGGAAACGATTCGAATCCGGTACTTGGTTCATTCCGAGTGGTGTACCGAGTGGTGCGGCATCGAGATCGATCGGGTTGTGCTATTGGGAGGGGTGCGATCGCTTAGTGTAGTTCCCGCCACTCTTGACAAAAGCCTAGCCCTCGTTCGAACGAGACCTGGCGACTCTACAAAGCGCTACGGATGAGATTGAGACAGATGGATCAGAATCCGATCGTCTGTCGAAGCCGCAGTCAGTACAATTAGTAGGGACCCGCTCCGCGTCGAATCGTCCGAGTCGAGCTACTCCATATGCGCAATTAGGACGCACCCAGAGCGGCCTATGCCCCTGGGCGCTACAGTACATTCTGCCGAGATTGACTCCTCACAGATGGCGATCGCGCCTGGAGGTTGCGGTGCGTCAATTATTTTGCATACGCATTGCCGGTACGGCATCTATAATTGCGACTACGGAGTCCGTCCCACGACTGACGAATCTCATCCGAACCAAACCGCATCAGGAAGCTTTACAAATTGCACCGCTCGTTCTAATCAATTAGCATCATGTATGTTAACAGCAGCCGTTGATTAAAATTAATTGGCGGCGGCACCGAAACGAAACGAACGTGTAGATTTATTGCCAAACAAAGCTATTCTAATGGCACCTACCGATCGTTGGTGATAAAGATGGTGTACGATTTTTCATTAAATGTGCTTATTAGATGGGCGTTTTTGTGTTTTTTTTGCCTACATACCGAGGCCTTCTCGTTTCTTTTGACACTCTCTCGGGCTAAAGAGGCTTGGGATCTCTCTCGCCTTTGACAGCGCGAAGCTAAGTTTCACAACCATCCGTCGATAGCGATCAGCCATCGGCGATACATGACGGCGCACGTGACGTTTAACTGCGTCCTGTTAGTTGGCCCACTTTTTTGTCTGTGTGACTCGCCCATCGGCAGCAGCCGTTTTGTTTCGTGTTGGAAAGCGAACCGTTGCTCCATCTCTTTCTCTCGGTTGCACCAGGACTCCGTTGCGCCAGGTTCTCCGCGAACCCGAATCGTGGATTGCGTGAGCGTGTACACTGACTTAATCATCGCGCACGAGAAATTGCGTCAACGATCGCTCCATCATGTCAGTGGTGAAGTGATCCGCAGTCGAAACGAAAAATACGCCCTCGTGTCCAGAATTGGATTTTGGATCCCAGCACTAGCACGGGGAGGAAAGGTACACAACAAGCATACCCGACCCCGTTAATTACACAGCGCAAGAACCCGGCCCGGTACTTCCCTGTCTGCAGACAATCGGCAACATAGACAACGATTCGTCGGACGGAATAGGGCGCAATCTTCCCCGACAAACAATATCTCCTCCGGTGGGTCGTTAATAATTTTGACATCTAGACCAACAAAAAAAAAAACACACAGCACAAACGATCAAGCCCTGGAACCATTCGGAGCCATGGTCGTGGGCGCGACACAAAGTGACCAGAACACCGCAGCTTTATTGCTCCACCAGCAAACGTCAGCAGCAGTGAAGCAGGGTTTTATTGGTTTTGTCCATTTGTGGCAGTTCGTCGACTCGATCCGTACCTCCCCGGGTCGAGAAGTAAAAGTACAGCGGTTGTGGCTGAGAAGGATACTTTGTTCTTTCGATTGCCTCCGCCCGGGCAGCCCGTGTGGCTTAAGCTATGAGTCAGCCTCGCCGTGTGCTGCGAGCAGCTGATGCGGATTATTAAAAAAAATGAATGGAACGGCCCGAGCTGGAAGCGGTCGGCGGTGGACACTAAGTGGATGTTTATAGTCTGTACGGTACAAGCCCCGGGTGGACCGCGGCAACCAATAGGTCCATAAACTGTCGCGAGCGCTGCCGATCGTTTGTTTTTGTAATAGTCGAGAATGATTTTTCAATTTGCATGCCGGACCGGAGGATGTAAGCTCGGCCAAAGTGGTCCAATTCGGTTTCGGTCCGTGCATTCCGAGTGAGCTAAAACGCACAATAAATCCACCATTATGGCTAATCAATTTAATTTCGACCCGTTCCGGCCTGCAGCGAGGGTGGCCCACACCCTCGAGAACGGAGCGTTTACGGAGCGGAAAGCAAATACGGAAAGCAACCGCAAATTAGTGGACGATATAATTGCGCGGTGCTCCTAGCGGCGCTGAACGATCACGATCGCAGCGGATCACGCGCGCTGGAAAGTGTCCGTGTCGCGCTGGGGGCGAAAGGCTTTTCGGGGGAAGTTACGCAACGCCACTTCACCGAAGGACGCGGCGGAAATGAATGCAGAGCGTACGGAGCATGCGTGTAGCATAAACGGGCTTATGATTGCTGATTGATGTGAGCGTGAAGCCCGGTGGAGGAAGCGTGAAGGACAAAGCAGTACTTGCAGAGTTGAAGAGAGAGAGACAGAAGCAGAGAAAAAAGCAAAACCCGAGGAAACGCGATGGTCGCCACGGCAGATGCTTTGATTCGATTGTGCACACTAACCGGTACCGGCGTTTTATTTCTTTTCTTTCGTTTGGTTCCCATTTTTGCTCCGTGAAGCGTCCACCACCACCAGCACCGGCGCCATCGTCCCCGGCAGAATCGGCGCCCTCCGTGCGCGATCGTCAGCTATCGTACATCTCGAACCGCGCGCGACCATTCGCCAGTGAAGATCAGCAGCAGCAGCAGCAGCCACCGACCCGTGCCTCGACCTACCTGACGGCGGCCCAGCAGCAGCGGCAGCATCTACCACGCAGCCCATCGTCAGCGTCCAGTGGCGGCACGCGGAACAGCTTCTCGAGTTCTAGATCGAAACCGACCGATACCGTGCCGAGTGGCGCTGGTGGCCGCTCGCAGCAGGCAGGCACGCCGGCCGCCCAGAATGGTACGTCGAACGGACGCTTCGGAAGCAGCGGCACGCAGACCAGTCGTACGACCGCCCGTCCCAATCGCTATCGATCGATTCCGACCACAACGACGACGACGACCGAGGCGGCCACGGAGCGGACAACCACGGTGGATAGCGTGGCCGTGCGCAACCGATTCAGCGGCAGGTAGGAGATCGTTCTGCATAGCGTTGACAGGGCAGAGGAGTCGGACTATCATCCGACATGGTCATGGTAGGCCGTGCAATTAAATGACGATGGAATTTTCATTGCATACTTTGATGCGAGGCGCCAGATTGCGTTGAACATGTTACCAACAGAATTGGCTATCTGTGTTCGGTCGTCTTTGCTTCTTGGGGCGAATGTACATTTTGCATCCAAACTATTTTGGTCGGACTTCGGACTAACACTGCCGCTTCTCTTCTTTCCAGAACGCCCGCTCCGAATCCCTTCCGGCAGACGTTCGAAGCGAAGCGTGTGCCCGCGGTGAACAGCGCTATCACCACGCGCGGATCGTTCGCCAGCCCATCCAAGTCGAAAGCGGCCGGTACCACCACTACCACCACCACCACTACGACCTCCACCACGACCACAACGGCAAAGGCCCCGGTTTTGTCACGCTTCATCCACCAGCCAGCGAAACCGATCATCCCGAGCATCAACATCACGCACAACGGGTCGGCCAAGTCGGCCGAGGTCATTTACGACTACGACGACTACGAGGAGTCGAAGGAGTCGACCGGGTTCGATGGTGAGAAGCAGCAGGAAATCAACGACTTCCAGCCGACGCCGCTGGCGAAGAACAACTCGATCGTGCTGACGAGTGCGCTGCACGAGTCAAAGGCGCCGCACGGCACCGTGCCCACCACGAACGTGGGCGTACCGGCCACGGCGGGCGCTACTAAGAGCGAGCTGGAAGATCCGGACGGTCGTCTGAATAATATCAGCGAGAATGAGTACTACGATACGGTGCGCGAGCCTGAAACGGCGCCGGGTGACTCGGTCGGCGTGGAGGACCACACGGTGATACTGACGGATAACTTCTACCTGCCAAACGGTGGCTCTGAGGAGACGTTCGAGGAAGAAGATGAGGACGAACAGCCGGCAGGTTTGCAGCGGGAGATCAACAGCACGGCTGAGCTGAGCGGGCCCGAACGGCAGCAGGAGAAGCTGTACGACGACGAGTACGTGTATGAGGACGAGGATCCGATCACGACGACGGTCAGGCCGGTGGCGGTTCCACCGCTGGTCGTACCGAAGGAGCTTGAGGAACCCGCCGACATGCTACAGTTCTCGGACGAGGACGCTAAGGACGAAGAGTTGACGGCGAAGCTGCAAGCCGCAGGTGGCACGAAGGAAACGCTGCCAGAAAGTACGCTGGGCTCAACGGTTGCTTCGACGCTGCGTACGGAATCCACAACCGAATCGAGCCTCTCGACGACGGAACGCGTCGCCAGTTCGAGCGAAGCGGAAGCCGCTACGAACGCCACAACCGAAAGCTGGGTAGTGGTGGCGTCCGTGCAGACGAGCCGCAGCGTTTCCGGCGTACGATTCCTGCCCTTCCCGCAGGTCGAGCAGGACGAGAAAAAGCAACCGCCCGCGGAGCTGGAATCGAAGGGTAGCAGCGAGAGCGACGATGTGGACGTGACAACGGCAAGCGGTGTTAGCGACGAGTCGGAAGGAACGACGACAATTGCACCGCAGGAGCCGGTGATCGCTGTGACGGACGAAGTCGACGCCGTCACCACGGAGAGAACGCTGATCGCCCAGTCCACCGAGAGCATCATCGACAAGCTGGACCGCGTGCAATCGGAGCTGTCCAGTGGACTGTTTGCCGGCAAGTTCCCCGTGCTGAAGGACCCGACGGCAGAGGATCAGAAGGCAGCGTCCAGCTCGACCGCGCACCCCCCGGTTGTGATCCGGAAGTTCCAGCCCAACGCACGGGCCACCACGACGAAGAAACCACGCCCGGGACTGACGACGACGGTGAAGCCGACGACGCCAACCGACAGCCTGGTGAAAAAGATCAAGTTCGAGACGATCGACGACGTCTCGGCCCTTCTGCCGCCGGACTACAAGGCGAAGGCGGGTTTCAAGCTGAAGAAACCGAACCCTACCGGCGAAACGGTGCCAACGACGCACGATGCGCCGGTGGAGGATACGCCAAAGCCCGAGCTAGGAAACCGGTTCCGCAGTGCGAACATTAGCCGATCGTACAAGAGCAACGTGCCGATCCAGGAGCTGAGCTCGCTGCTGCCGAAGG
>KZ073044.1:143976-158796 GCA_002091845.1 Anopheles cracens
CAAGAAACGAACGTTTGAAGATAGTTTTAAACATAAAATATCATAATGTTATACTCAGTCTTTAAAAAAAAGCTTTCAATGAGAAGCTTTGGCAACGTACATGCATTGCATACCTTAAGGCGAACAAGCTTTGCAATGAACAATTCGAAAAAATAAATCGAATTCTCATTCCACGTCGAGGTCTATCAATTTAGTAATATTTTCCATTCTAAAACTACTTCGTCCATAATCGTCAATAAATGTTTAATGGATGTTTAAAAATATACAGAATTTTATTCTCAATTTGTTGTAAGACAAAGATAGTTTTTTCTTAGAATTTTTCCCCCGTCTGAATTTGGCACATAATTAAACCATCCGCCGTGTTCAGTGATTGCTGTCGTTCATCACGGTAAAAGTAATTTGCATTCCATTCGGAATCTCCACGACGCTAGTGTTGGTAACGTTCCAGCGTGTACTAGGTTTCGCACGCATGGGCACGTCAGGGTACATGCGCATTTGTCCTTCGGGATGCGGTAGGTCAACGGAGCTGTCGAAAGGCAAGGAAAAAAAAGAAAATTACACCATACGAACGCCGAACAATGTCTGCGTAGCTTCACTTACAACGTGTCCTGTCGTTCTTCCGTCCGGGAAGTGACAGGCCTCGAGTACTGGCTACCACCGCTCGATCCGACGGATGATGGTCTGGCTAGCGATTGCACTTTGGCCTCGTATTGCTTCCTCAGCTCTAGGACGGACTGCGAATTATATATCTGCTGGTCCGATGGTTTCTCTTCCAACATCCTGTCAACAGTATCAGACAGGCATCGGACAGGTTACAAAAGAGCAGGAGAAAGATGCACATTACTTACTCATCCGTGTGGTCCCGGCACTTACAAACGGGCAGCTTTTCAATTACAGCCGTTGGTGGTCTCGGAGTCTCTAAAGTGTCAGGATTTCCGAACTGGAACCTTTTCCGTAAAGATTTCACAGAATAATCCGCGACGGCACCGCAGAAAGGCTCCATACTCACGGAACAGATTTCCGAAAATTTATCAACCTCACCCAACTGTGCCGGCTGTTCCGAGGGCTTCACTGCTTCGCAATTGTACTCCAGCGTGGCGTTCATGCCCGCTATGAAATTTAAAAGATGGATCATTTTCGAACCGAAAAACACGCTCCAAAGTTTGCTGACCGAATGACGAACGATACTTACTCAATGTTTACTGCGGGTGTTAATGGTCGAAAAGCTAATACGAAACCCATCGGTGCCTACTATTGTGCCTAGATAATAGAAAAGCAAAGGTAGCTGAGAGCTGCAAGTATTCATTTTGGCACGCCCTCTGGCGGTCGCTCGGGCAAATTTGCTGGTACACACTACGTGTTGTTCTCAGCTGACCGTCAGCCGCACAATCCTGGCCGCATCCTTGATAAGTAGAGACGTCTCGAAATAAACCACTGCAGCCATCTTGCTAATAAGCAACCGGCCGGTAAGGTGTGTTAAACTTCTTCTTCCAAAATAATCGGAGCATCATAATGAACCGATTATTTCGTCCATGGAACGGTTGTGTGAAGAAGAAACGTGACCCTGATGGTCGGCTGATGTGGAGATGCTTCAGAAGAGGAAGCACCAACACAGCAGCTCATCCGGCCGCATGATGGTGGTGTATGCGGCCGCGGAACATAAAATCATGTTTATTAATTACATTACTAGAGCGATTGCATTTTCGGCCGGCATGAACTTGACTTTCCCACCCGAAATAGTGGGTGCCACGGGGGTGTCGTTAATTACTCTACCGGCCGGATGTGTCTTGCTTGATTGTGCGGGCAAGTGCGGCGAGACGAGACCTTCGGACGCGATCTATCGATTTGAGCGTTGCAACGAAAATCGTGACACCTGGCAGGTTGAAACCGGCGAGTGGCCGACCCTATGTCGTGGGTAATGTAAATAAGTGGTTTCGGCGTAAAGTTCACCTTTTCTTGATGCGCAGACTCTCGAAACTGGAGCGTTGATTGGTCGTGGTGATTTACAGTACTAAGCGGCGACGAGATGAGTTGTAACGCCGGCATTACAGCTCCATTTAACAACCCAGCAGGATCGATTCCCTCCGATGCGTTTATTCGGTTTATTGTCGTTGATTAAGTTTTGACAGCTGCCGCCATCGACACGACAGTGTACGTTTGAATGGATTCTGCGGTCAAGTTACAAACGCTAGGGCAGTCACACGACACCGCTCGGGACATGATCTTGGTCGATGTCAAACTAGACGGCTAGATGTAGCAACAGGTCAATTCCTTCTGTGCGCACCGTGTGCAGAGATCAAAGCACTCATCAGTCACTTCTGCCTTCCGTCCGTTTCGTGCTCCGTATGTCCTTTACGGTGGGGCTCCGATTCACCGAACGAAGTGCCACATTTTTGCACGTTTAAATACAACTGATTCTACCACAATTCAATGTGCGCCGTGCAGCAATCGGTTGCGAACAAATTGTTCCGATTGTGTGCGGAGTGAAAACGGGTCGTTTGCTGATTGAAACTAGGTTACGCATGCTTACCGGACAATGCATGGTCAGCGTGGTTGGCATGCTTACTCGGGCATCCGAAGCCCGACTCAGTGCGAAGATTAATTTCCACCTTTTCTCAGTAGTTGGTGGCTGGTAAAGACATATTTTTGCTCCATTGCGATTTGAGCTATTTCTTCCAAACTAAATGAAAGCATTACAGATTGAGCTATCCATTCAAGTGCTCAATTTCAAATGTACATTTACAGTGCCACAAACGCTTCATCGGACACCTACAAATTGAAGGATTGCTATAGTTGAAAATATAAAAAATGAAACAAACCTGTCATATCCACATAATATAAGCAAATCAAAGCTGGAGTTTGACTATGCTATTCTCTATGCTATTTTTATAAGAATAAAAACAATAATGACTAATTTAACTAAACATGTTTGTGCCATTTAAGAACTGGTTACGGCGAAAAGATTATAAAGCTGTTATTGAACGAAACGAAGTTGCAATGTTGAGGTAAAAATATAAGATATAGTCACATTACCCCTATCCTAATTAAGATCAGCATCATAATTAGGATGGGGATAAGTCTTGCATACTTAAAATGTCTTAAACACTGGGTACGTTCCTGCAATTCTGGACCAGACTTCAGATTGTAATTGTTAGGAGCATTGGAAGTCCTATGTGAAACAGTTTTTTTGCCACTGTGAGTGAAAAGAATCGTTTAAATATGCAAATATGTCGTAAAACTGTGTTAACACTAATTCGTAGGCTGAGCTGGGAGATCACCAATATGATACAAAGATCATCAAATTCCATTATGTACATGCGTTACATTGATACAATCGTCCAATTTTCAAGAGTCCGATTTATCGTTTGAGGAACAGTATGTGTTGGTTTACTCTGAAGTCCAGCAAACGTGCTTTATTAATCCCATTACTAGATTACCACCGATTGGCATCGTACCACTCACCCCCGAATTGATCCAATTCTCTCTAAAGGCGTCTAGAAAATTTGGCGTTTAGAAATTTACGTAATTTGCTTTTACGCGAGCCCGATCGTGACTCACCCGTGCGAACACGTGCTCCGGTTTGGGACGGAACGAAACTGCTGGAAATAAGCACACACACACACACACACTCTCCAGCGCGCGGGTGTCGAACGAAAAATGATTAGCCCATAAACGGTGCTAATCAACGTGACCTTTTCCCCACCCCCTGGGAAGGGGGTGGATGTTGGTCAGCGCCCAACCCGGAGAGACTATTAATCTTTATTACAACCCGCAATCCGTTAATTAATCACCATTCGCAAGCGAAATGAGTGGGACTTCGGGCGCCGAGCCGGGCCTCCGGGCCAGCAATGTTTGCGTTCGGACGCGTCTGTTTGATGTTTGACAGCAGCTGGACATCGCTCGCATCTGACGGACTGGAGGTATCCATTTCACCTCGGAGCGACCGCAACGGATGGCATTGACTTTCGCGAAGGGGGTTCGTGTCATGGGGAAGATCCTCCTTCTTTCAGTGTGCCGATTTTCGGACGATCACGAAGCGTGCCCGGTTGTGTGTTACGCCGGGCGTGTTTAATTTATTGCGTCCCGATCACTCCCAAAACCAATTAAAAGACTATGTTCGTATGTTGCTATGCACTACATCGTTTGATCCTCGATTAGTGGAGCGAATTGGTGCTGGGATTTGAAAGCCCCACGACTCTACGTGTAGCTGCACGACTTCCAATACGTACCGCTCTGCCAACGACTGTAACGACCGCCCGGCCGAAGATCGATATCGCTTGTGCAAATTACTATTAATGTGTAGAAGAAGAATGCACCCGCTAGCAGCACGGTAATGCACTTTTGCGGTGCAATTCGACGCAGAATGCAATTACGTGGCGGTGCTACCGGTTGAGCGAGTATCATCTTGCGCAGCCCGTAGCGTCGGGAGCGTCGTCCGTCCGCTAGGGTTGGCAGGCGCCACATCTTAAGGTGTGTTGGACAGCCGAAGGTCGGTCGGTAAAGGTCGCCAACTTGCATGTTGGCATGCATGTGCGCGAAACGATTGCATGCATATTTAGATAGCTAAATGTGGGAATGTGAGACAGGCGCATCGGCACTGACGGCAGCTTCCTGTCTTCTAGGTGTCTATTTTGTTTAACTTTACGTTGTTTTTAGTTTAAATCTAGTTGTTGACTAGAAGCTTGCATGAGACGACTTGGCACAGGGACGTGTTCATACTGGCCGGTGTAACCTTTCGCGGATCGCGATTAACCTCGCCTCTAAGGCCGGTGCAAACCGACGACGAACCGATGATGGGAACCGAAGTTTGGCAGTAATCATTTGTCTGCGCCAAACTGGAGTAACGTCATTGCCGATCATTTTCGAATCGAGTTCAACGGACGGTACGCGGATCGGACACGTTAGAACGCGTACCACGGACAGCTCGCTGCCGGAGCGAAGCACCAGTGTGACCGGAGATACATACCCTCAATCAAATCTGGCCGGCCACCGTAGCTCCGCAGATTGATGTTTGTTTACACAGGATGATTATGAGAGCCGACGCTGAAATGATGCTGTTCGCATTCGAATTGTTTGTCTGCAGTGCGGTCGGGCTGTTTGAAAGTATAACAAAACCTACTACCACAGGCACACGCACACACACACAGACCAACTGAGAGAAGATGAAAACGGGTCACAAAGGCGCACATTGTTGTGTGGCTGGCGTGGGCTGGCAAATGAACGCCCGCTGGATGGGCCATGGATGGATGGAATAAATTAGCCACGGTGTCTATGAACCGCGACCGATGAAGGACCACTCAATTTGTATGATTTACGTGCGAAAATCGGTACAACACTGGGTCGATTAGCCAAAACAACCGTAGCAAAACATCGATCGTGTGCAAGGAATCGGACCGCATTGATCCACCGGACAGTGGAGATGTGATTTACTCGAGTTTTAGTGTTAATGTACGGCGGTGCAGCATTCCCATTCCTTCCAGCCGGGCATCGCCGACGAAAGGCGAATTTTCCCACCACGGCGCGGCTCAATTTCCAGCCGTGAAGTGATTTGTTTCACCAGATTGACTGACGGATGCGCACAATACAAGCCACCGCAGCGTTTCACAGCGCCAGTAGATTTGTGAAGCAGCACGGAGTTAATCGATCAGGAAGTAACCTTTAGCTCCCCCACTCGGGAGCGCGTTTGTTCGAGCCTGGCCGAAGGGCGATAAATTCTCGCGCCTGCGCCGCAACCGTGCAAAACCAGATATTCGTGCCGTGGCCGTTACCGGCCACGGTTACGCAATGGTCCAATTGTGATGGGCCGGACCTCTCCCGGTGATTGCTACCGCATGCAACGCGCGCACACTGAAGACGATGTTCCAGCTTCTTGGTGATTATTTAATTTACGAGCGTAATCAAAGACCAATAATCGGTCGGGCAATCTGCTCCCGCCGGGTTCAGCTGGGTTGGCTGGCTGGCCGTTGCAGTGATTGTCTCACTCGCGAAGTTCGTCTGCGCGCGCAGGAAATGTTCACTGGGTTAATGTTGCCATTACGGCAGTGAAAGGGAGCGTTTATCGTATCCGCGGCTGCGGATAGCAGTGGTTGCGATGCGTATGTCGAGTACACAATGGAGGCGCTAAAAGTGTCCCGCGTACTAGTTTGTGTCTATTGTACAGTTTACAATCGGCAGCCCTTGTCACGATAAGCAATAAATACTGTTTATTCTTACTTCTAGAATACTAGTAACGAGTTGTGTGATTTCGACACCTGACATAGCAACCGCGGTTGCAGAAACTATGGCTACGAGTAGTGTGGAGTGGCGCGCCAGGCGCTCCTCATGCCTGGCAGCAGACCGTCTGTCGTTCGCGGTTACAGAACGGGATCAAGTTCAAGCGAAGGTACGCCTGAACGTTTTGGCCATTCCAGTACATCGAAGGACAGCGCGTGTAGTGTACACAGCGTCCGGTAGCTCCTGTCGGAAGTGCGCAGAAACCGTTTTCGTGTAGCTCAATCGAACGTATCACCGACACCAGGCTGCTGTGATCGACGATCGGTTGGTGTGAGTGTTGCAGCTGCTGGTGGTTGCCTACCCGAACGGGAACATGCGAACCGTAGGGTAGAGGCGACTGAGCTGGCCGATGTCCGGCGTACGGTGAGTACGCACTTGTTGGATTTCTCGAATGCACAGGTGGCTGGAAGGTGTGCGTCGCTGGTAGTTCAATAGACGGGACTAGCTCGAAGTTAACATCGTTGTGGTGGAACACACTGACCGGCGGCTGTACTGCAGGCTGCCCGTACAGGGAAGCCTTGTGGGGAACCACTGAAAGGGAACCGGTAGAGCTATCTTTACAATACGGAAGCTGGAAAGTTTTACTCCCAATGTTACCGTGCGTCTGCGGATGGTATGAATGAGGTCCGTACACTTCGTACGTTTCTGGCGTGTTGTTCAATGATTGATGATAAACTGTTAAGGACAGATGAAACACAGGCGACATTTACATGTCAAATGGAGGTTTATGGGTATAAGTTGAACACACCACACAGCGATCATACTTACCATTGACGGTAGTAAATGGTTTTCGGTCCACTAAATCCTTCCCGTACGGTTTCAGGTGATGCGCTATCACATCTGAAAGCAGAAAGGGGACTGTTACGAAACTGGCTTGGATTAGTTGTTTTGAAAATGAGCGCATCACACGGCGGACCTACCAATTCTGTTTTGATTGATGATGTTCTGGATATCGTTCTGCGTTGTAGGAACTCGTATGAAATTTTCAGTTTCCTCCCCTCCGAATCGGATAGCTATAGTTGAAAGTAGTCCAAAAGCAATGTATCATTGGATTATCAAAGAACACATTTCAAACGTTGTCTGGAGTACTTACACGTATCAATTGAATCGTTCGCTGGCGATTGTTTCAAAACTATCGACTCAATCCAATCGTAGAACGGCGAGAGCAGTGTGGCCACGAACAGATTCTGTGCTCCGCCGCACGCACCCTCGTCCATAGTGTTGATTCCGTACACGTACGGTACGATGTTGTCCCGCCGGAAGTTTGATACGGCACCGCCCGGTTCCAGCTGAAACGGTTTTTTCGAATGCTCTTAATGTACATCGGCGCATAATATAGCCTTTTCATCGCCCACACACCTTGCAGATTTCAGGCACCAGATCGATCGGGTTGTACGTGCACAGGAAGTCACTGTTGAAGCCCGACAGTAGCGTACTGTTCACCTTCCATGCATCGCTCGCCTCGCAGCGTCCGTTTTCCGTCACCAGGGCGACCAAAATTTTCAACGATACGTTTTTCGCAACGTCCGTCGGCTCGTTCTTCACCTCCGGACCGTAGCCGGAGAAGAACACGATCGGGTCGGTGATGCGTTCCTCCCGCCAGATACATCCCGGCGCCACGATCTGATAGATCTTGTTGGGATAAATACTGTTTATTCTTACTTCTAGAATACTAGTAACGAGTTGTGTGATTTCGACACCTGACATAGCAACCGCGGTTGCGGAAACTATGGCTACGAGTAGTGTGGAGTGGCGCGCCAGGCGCTCCTCATGCCTGGCAGCAAACCGTCTGTCGTTCGCGGTTACAGAACGGGATCAAGTTCAAGCGAAGGTACGCCTGAACGTTTTGGCCATTCCAGTACATCGAAGGACAGCGCGTGTAGTGTACACAGCGTCCGGTAGCTCCTGTCGGAAGTGCGCAGAAACCGTTTTCGTGTAGCTCAATCGAACGTATCACCGACACCAGGCTGCTGTGATCGACGATCGGTTGGTGTGAGTGTTGCAGCTGCTGGTGGTTGCCTACCCGAACGGGAACATGCGAACCGTAGGGTAGAGGCGACTGAGCTGGCCGATGTCCGGCGTACGGTGAGTACGCACTTGTTGGATTTCTCGAATGCACAGGTGGCTGGAAGGTGTGCGTCGCTGGTAGTTCAATAGACGGGACTAGCTCGAAGTTAACATCGTTGTGGTGGAACACACTGACCGGCGGCTGTACTGCAGGCTGCCCGTACAGGGAAGCCTTGTGGGGAACCACTGAAAGGGAACCGGTAGAGCTATCTTTACAATACGGAAGCTGGAAAGTTTTACTCCCAATGTTACCGTGCGTCTGCGGATGGTATGAATGAGGTCCGTACACTTCGTACGTTTCTGGCGTGTTGTTCAATGATTGATGATAAACTGTTAAGGACAGATGAAACACAGGCGACATTTACATGTCAAATGGAGGTTTATGGGTATAAGTTGAACACACCACACAGCGATCATACTTACCATTGACGGTAGTAAATGGTTTTCGGTCCACTAAATCCTTCCCGTACGGTTTCAGGTGATGCGCTATCACATCTGAAAGCAGAAAGGGGACTGTTACGAAACTGGCTTGGATTAGTTGTTTTGAAAATGAGCGCATCACACGGCGGACCTACCAATTCTGTTTTGATTGATGATGTTCTGGATATCGTTCTGCGTTGTAGGAACTCGTATGAAATTTTCAGTTTCCTCCCCTCCGAATCGGATAGCTATAGTTGAAAGTAGTCCAAAAGCAATGTATCATTGGATTATCAAAGAACACATTTCAAACGTTGTCTGGAGTACTTACACGTATCAATTGAATCGTTCGCTGGCGATTGTTTCAAAACTATCGACTCAATCCAATCGTAGAACGGCGAGAGCAGTGTGGCCACGAACAGATTCTGTGCTCCGCCGCACGCACCCTCGTCCATAGTGTTGATTCCGTACACGTACGGTACGATGTTGTCCCGCCGGAAGTTTGATACGGCACCGCCCGGTTCCAGCTGAAACGGTTTTTTCGAATGCTCTTAATGTACATCGGCGCATAATATAGCCTTTTCATCGCCCACACACCTTGCAGATTTCAGGCACCAGATCGATCGGGTTGTACGTGCACAGGAAGTCACTGTTGAAGCCCGACAGTAGCGTACTGTTCACCTTCCATGCATCGCTCGCCTCGCAGCGTCCGTTTTCCGTCACCAGGGCGACCAAAATTTTCAACGATACGTTTTTCGCAACGTCCGTCGGCTCGTTCTTCACCTCCGGACCGTAGCCGGAGAAGAACACGATCGGGTCGGTGATGCGTTCCTCCCGCCAGATACATCCCGGCGCCACGATCTGATAGATCTTGTTGGGATTGTAGAACTTGCCGAGCGTAAGAACGGCAAGGTTGTGGTAGTTCTTACCGGCCACGTACTTCGGATGCACGTCGATGTCGACGATTTTGATCTGCTCGTTGTTCGCCTCGACCAACGCTGGCTGCCGGTTGTTGCGAATGGCACAGGTGGCCGACGTAACGACGTGCCTGTAATCGATCAGGGCTCCCGTGCACTGGTGGAATGAGCTGTTGTCCGCTCTGCGGAGGTTAACCTGCGAGCAGGAATAGGGTTTTCATCACAATTGTTTGCATTTCTCATCCATCAGTATGCTGTTACCTTGAAAAAGGGAGAATTGTTTTGCGGACTCAAGCGACTGTCAGAGAAAGGTCGCGCCGCTAGACATTCCGAATTTCTGGCACACTCGATTGGATCGATGGTTACGTTCACTCGCTCGCGAATCCAGTCGATGTAGCTCGCAACTTTCGTGTACACTCCCAGCGAACCGTCCCAGCACCCGGTTCCGAACGATACAACGCCCGTGAGATATGGAATGGTGCGTGACACATCCGACAGATCGATCTGCAGTGGCCCGCCGGAATCGCCCAAACAGGCGTCCTTGTGTGGCGTTTTCGTGCAGAACTGATCCGATGTCAGTCCGTAGCGCAGTCGGGCGTCCTTCGGCAGTTCATTGTTGCAGGACAATGAGTCGTAATGGTTCAGCGAGACCTTCTGCAAGGTGGGACTCATCCCCGAAGCTAGAATGATAGTAGTGAAGAAAAGAAGAATGCTACAGACTGCGGATGTTGATGTGATGATTATTCAGCCGAGCCTTACTGTAGCTGGTAAATCCGAAACCGATCGCTCGCAAACTTGCGCTGTAATCGCTAAGGTTGTCCAGCGGCCACAAACAGATGGGACATACGGCAGTATTGAAGATGGCTTCCCGATCTAGCTCGATGAGTGCAATGTCGTAGTACTTGCGATTCTTCTTGAACTTTTCGTGCACGGTAAAGCTGACGATTTTGAACTGCTGCGCCGATTCGTCATCCTCTACCGTGGCCAGGTTCGTGTCACCGAGGCGAACCGTATCGGGTGGTATCCTGAAAAGCATTCCAAGGAACACGGTCTTTTATCAGCAACGGATACATTTCGTACAATCCATGCACCAACACATACTTATCGTCATCTATCCTGCAATGTGCGGCGGTAAGAACGAATTTGGCGGCAATCAACGATCCACCACACTTGTAAAGCACCCCCGGTGATGAGGAGTCTTTGGACGTCCATCCAATCGCTGCCTATAGATAGTGGAAGCTTGGTTACAAATATGTTTATAAGAAAACACTGTCTCTAGACTCGCATTAGAAGATTGTTGCTAACGTGTAACTTTAGCAACCACACCATACAGTTATGCAATAAGATGCACATAACCTTGCAAGCTTTTCGATAGGAATGTTAATTAAATTGATCTCCGCCGCTTATTCACGTTGGATGGAATGTTACCAGGCAATCCCTTTTCTGAGCAAAACGATCATCTCGCAAAGCGACTTTTTCTCGGTATACGGCAATTTTCTTGACACGTTGGGGATTAGGTAACCAGTTTCGGTTTGCTTCCGCTGCTGGGAGCACCTACCATGTGAGGAAACTCCTTCAGAAACGCTCGACGTCCGCCAAAACGCCGCTAGACATTCCGAATTTCTGGCACACTCGATTGGATCGATGGTTACGTTCACTCGCTCGCGAATCCAGTCGATGTAGCTCGCAACTTTCGTGTACACTCCCAGCGAACCGTCCCAGCACCCGGTTCCGAACGATACAACACCCGTAAGATATGGAATGGTGCGTGACACATCCGACAGATCGATCTGCAGTGGCCCGCCGGAATCGCCCAAACAGGCGTCCTTGTGTGGCGTTTTCGTGCAGAACTGATCCGATGTCAGTCCGTAGCGCAGTCGGGCGTCCTTCGGCAGTTCATTGTTGCAGGACAATGAGTCGTAATGGTTCAGCGAGACCTTCTGCAAGGTGGGACTCATCCCCGAACACTGAGTCGGGCTTCGGATGCCCGAGTAAGCATGCCAACCACGCTGACCATGCATTGTCCGGTAAGCATGCGTAACCTAGTTTCAATCAGCAAACGACCCGTTTTCACTCCGCACACAATCGGAACAATTTGTTCGCAACCGATTGCTGCACGGCGCACATTGAATTGTGGTAGAATCAGTTGTATTTAAACGTGCAAAAATGTGGCACTTCGTTCGGTGAATCGGAGCCCCACCGTAAAGGACATACGGAGCACGAAACGGACGGAAGGCAGAAGTGACTGGACGATTGTATCAATTTAACGCATGTACATAATGGAATTTGATGATCTTTGTATCATATTGGTGATCTCCCAGCTCAGCCTTCGAATTTCAGTCAGAGTTTTGTTTACTCACCGCGGCAAAAAAAAAACTGTTTCCATTGGTCTAACAATGCTTCTAACAATCACAATCTGAAGTCTGGTGCGGTGTTTCCAGAACTGCAGGAACGTACCCAATGTTTAAGACATTTTAAGTATGCAAGACTTATCCCCATCCTAATTATGATGCTGATCTTAATTAGGATAGGGGTAATGTGACTATATCTTATATTTTTACCTCAACATTGCAACTTCGTTTCGTTCAATAACAGCTTTATAATCTTTTCGCCGTAACCAGTTCTTAAATGGCACAAACATGTTTAGTTAAATTAGTCATTATTGTTTTTATTCTTATAAAAATAGCATAGAGAATAGCATAGTCAAACTCCAGCTTTGATTTGCTTATATTATGTGGATATGACAGGTTTGTTTCATTTTTTATATTTTCAACTATAGCAATCCTTCAATTTGTAGGTGTCCGATGAAGCGTTTGTGGCACTGTAAATGTACATTTGAAATTGAGCACTTGAATGGATAGCTCAATCTGTAATGCTTTCATTTAGTTTGGAAGAAATAGCTCAAATCGCAATGGAGCAAAAATATGTCTTTACCAGCCACCAACTACTGAGAAAAGGCGACAATTAATCTTCCCGGATGAGCTGCTGTGTTGGTGCTTCCTCTTCTGAAGCATCTCCACATCAGCCGACCATCAGGGTCACGTTTCTTCTTCACACAACCGTTCCATGGACGAAATAATCGGTTCATTATGATGCTCCGATTATTTTGGAAGAAGAAGTTTAACACAAACGCCAAATTTTCTAGACGCCTTTAGAGAGAATTGGATCAATTCGGGGGTGAGTGGTACGATGCCAATCGGTGGTAATCTAGTAATGGGATTAATAAAGCACGTTTGCTGGACTTCAGAGTAAACCAACACATACTGTTCCTCAAACGATAAATCGGACTCTTGAAAATTGGACGATTGTATCAATTTAACGCATGTACATAATGGAATTTGATGATCTTTGTATCATATTGGTGATCTCCCAGCTCAGCCTTCGAATTTCAGTCAGAGTTTTGTTTACTCACCGCGGCAAAAAAAAAACTGTTTCCATTGGTCTAACAATGCTTCTAACAATCACAATCTGAAGTCTGGTGCGGTGTTTCCAGAACTGCAGGAACGTACCCAATGTTTAAGACATTTTAAGTATGCAAGACTTATCCCCATCCTAATTATGATGCTGATCTTAATTAGGATAGGGGTAATGTGACTATATCTTATATTTTTACCTCAACATTGCAACTTCGTTTCGTTCAATAACAGCTTTATAATCTTTTCGCCGTAACCAGTTCTTAAATGGCACAAACATGTTTAGTTAAATTAGTCATTATTGTTTTTATTCTTATAAAAATAGCATAGAGAATAGCATAGTCAAACTCCAGCTTTGATTTGCTTATATTATGTGGATATGACAGGTTTGTTTCATTTTTTATATTTTCAACTATAGCAATCCTTCAATTTGTAGGTGTCCGATGAAGCGTTTGTGGCACTGTAAATGTACATTTGAAATTGAGCACTTGAATGGATAGCTCAATCTGTAATGCTTTCATTTAGTTTGGAAGAAATAGCTCAAATCGCAATGGAGCAAAAATATGTCTTTACCAGCCACCAACTACTGAGAAAAGGTGGAAATTAATCTTCGCACTGAGTCGGGCTTCGGATGCCCGAGTAAGCATGCCAACCACGCTGACCATGCATTGTCCGGTAAGCATGCGTAACCTAGTTTCAATCAGCAAACGACCCGTTTTCACTCCGCACACAATCGGAACAATTTGTTCGCAACCGATTGCTGCACGGCGCACATTGAATTGTGGTAGAATCAGTTGTATTTAAACGTGCAAAAATGTGGCACTTCGTTCGGTGAATCGGAGCCCCACCGTAAAGGACATACGGAGCACGAAACGGACGGAAGGCAGAAGTGACTGATGAGTGCTTTGATCTCTGCACACGGTGCGCACAGAAGGAATTGACCTGTTGCTACATCTAGCCGTCTAGTTTGACATCGACCAAGATCATGTCCCGAGCGGTGTCGTGTGACTGCCCTAGCGTTTGTAACTTGACCGCAGAATCCATTCAAACGTACACTGTCGTGTCGATGGCGGCAGCTGTCAAAACTTAATCAACGACAATAAACCGAATAAACGCATCGGAGGGAATCGATCCTGCTGGGTTGTTAAATGGAGCTGTAATGCCGGCGTTACAACTCATCTCGTCGCCGCTTAGTACTGTAAATCACCACGACCAATCAACGCTCCAGTTTCGAGAGTCTGCGCATCAAGAAAAGGTGAACTTTACGCCGAAACCACTTATTTACATTACCCACGACATCGGGTCGGCCACTCGCCGGTTTCAACCTGCCAGGTGTCACGATTTTCGTTGCAACGCTCAAATCGATAGATCGCGTCCGAAGGTCTCGTCTCGCCGCACTTGCCCGCACAATCAAGCAAGACACATCCGGCCGGTAGAGTAATTAACGACACCCCCGTGGCACCCACTATTTCGGGTGGGAAAGTCAAGTTCATGCCGGCCGAAAATGCAATCGCTCTAGTAATGTAATTAATAAACATGATTTTATGTTCCGCGGCCGCATACACCACCATCATGCGGCCGGATGAGCTGCTGTGTTGGTGCTTCCTCTTCTGAAGCATCTCCACATCAGCCGACCATCAGGGTCACGTTTCTTCTTCACACAACCGTTCCATGGACGAAATAATCGGTTCATTATGATGCTCCGATTATTTTGGAAGAAGAAGTTTAACACA
>KZ073045.1:37358-51999 GCA_002091845.1 Anopheles cracens
CACAAGCTTTAGAAGGACAAAAGTATTTTTAGGATAATGTAGCTTTAACAATCCAACCAACCGAAATGTTTCAGAATCATTCGAAATTAGTATTATCCGGAATCAGAGCAAATTCTGGGATTGAAATTGGAGTCTGCTCTTGAATCAGAATTGGTTTCGGAATCGGAATCAGTTATGGGATCGGAATCGGTTTTGGGATTGGAATCTGCTCTAGAATTGGAATCGGCTCCGGAGTCGGAATCGGTTGTGGAATCGGGATAAAAATTTCGACCGCCCATGACCAGTACCGTCACTCGTCCTCCGCAGGTGATCGAATGAGCGAACGACCCGCGCTACGGCTGGCCATCTCCGAACCGATCGTTTGCGTACGCGACCCGAACGAACCCGGTCCCACTACGTACGATCCGGCCAATCAATCAAGCATCCGAGCTGCCGCACCTGGCAGAAAGCAACGTCCAGCGTGCTGCTACACGTACGACAGCTACTGCCGCGAACCATTCTTCCGTCCTCCGCCGGGACGCTACGAACCCTCACGGCAGGCGTCGGTCCTTCC
This sequence comes from Anopheles cracens, assembly GCA_002091845.1. Taxonomy (NCBI): domain Eukaryota; kingdom Metazoa; phylum Arthropoda; class Insecta; order Diptera; family Culicidae; genus Anopheles; species Anopheles cracens. The sequence continues at coordinate 37,912 of KZ073045.1, forward strand.
TACGCCCGGCCCACACCGATATCGCGGCACGACCCCACACATTCGCATTCCCATCCCGCGGGGCGTCACCGTCGGCGGCAAGCCCGCGGGGCAGGTTACGCTTCGCCTGAATTCCATCAACATCCCCGTGCGACCCCGGAAGGGACGACGCAGTATGAAGGTCGCGTTTACGAGCGGAAGTCCCCGGTTTCGGGATCGCGACTTTTTCCCCATCGGGGGGTTGGGTTCGCGCACGACCTCCACCCGACCCGGCGGGCCGGCTGCGAGACGGGTGCGAGGCACATCAAAGAAATCCGTCGACGACAGCCACCGCGCAACAGCGACCGGAAGTGCCGGAGTTGCCGGTGAAGGCGAGGGCAGAGCGCTGGAAGAGAAAGATGTTGAAGGCGATGTTGTCGAGTTTCTGTTTGCACACGGTATCTGCAAGGGGATGCGGCAACTGCCAGCAGGACCCCAGAACAGGATGCCGACCAGATTCTTTATCGTTCCGACGCTCTCTCAACGCGCTGGTCTTTAGACTGGACGGTGGGGTTATGGTTTGGAAGGTCTCTTTCTTCCCGGAGAGCACAATGGAAGGGATTTACAAAATTTTACATGGGCATTGTGATACAACATTATTCACATAAAAGGATCCACCTACTGGTCATCGTCTTTTTTCTTCACTCAACCGAAAAAATAGACGAAAATTTACGGTCACTCCAACGAATCGAACCTTAAGGAGGCGTAGCTGTGATATCGCAAGGCGTACGTATGTGTTCTGCGAAAGCTCAGTGTTGATTTGTATGACATTGTCGTTTATCATGAAAACGAAAACGAATAACTATCGATCCCGACACGATCGGTAAGGATTCGTCCGGATTGTCCTACGACAAGACATAGTTGCACTGCCATTGAACTGAACCGAACTAACCGAACTGCTTATAATGAATGTGACAGTCCGGGGCGAGATTTGCCAGATTCAAGAGGATCTCGGTTTTAGTTGTGCGACATAATCTCGCTGGTGTATTTAATCATAACTAATAAATTAATTGTAAGAACGTGATACAGGATCTCGGTTTTAGTTGTGCGACATAATCTCGCTGGTGTATTTAATCATAACTAATAAATTAATTGTAAGAACGTGATACAAAACGATGAGATATCTTGAAACGTTTATCTTGATAATGAACATCGATTTTATCAGTTTTAATACTATTTACAAAATAAATATCTAGGGTGAGTGTACCAATTGATCTCCTATCGACGGCAATTTATTCCAATGGAGTTTTTCTTAAACAAGCCATCAACAACAACCATCGATTTATACATCGGTACATCAACTTAGGAAAATTACTACAACTTTTCTAATTAGTGTTAATATTACAACATACTAAAAGGACAATATGAAGATGTGATTTGTTTATCAGGAAAAACATTGTTCGTCGATTTTAGGTCAATTGCTTCGTCATAATAGCTATTGCTTTTTTTGTTGTGAAAAGGCTTTGCAAACTAGTTATATTTGATAGACTTACCCTAACTATCGAACAATCAGAAAGAATCCTTCAAAAGAATTCTCCATTTCAGTTGAATATCCTATTTTTTCGCAGTAACCTGCATGCAAGTTCTAAAATCCTTGCACGGAAATGTTTCATTTCTTGCCGCGTGTGAAATATTTCAACATTTCGATTGTTGAACGTTTGTCTCACTAAATTCAGTATTTCCGTTTGGATTGTGCTCGGTGCCCTCTCCCTAATCCATCCCATTCCTCACATGTTATCGAAATTGTATCGATCCTTCAGCTTCTTCCGAATGCAAAGCCCCATAATCAACCGTCTCCAGTTCGCGTAGATGCGCTTCCGGCGCCGTTCGTCCTCCTTCTCCTGCAGCTCCACCTGCTCGCTGTACCATTCGTCTACAAGCCGATCGCGAAACTCCTCGCACACGACGAACCCATCGTACACGGCCTGGCAGCCACCGTTCTTGTACTCGAATCCGGTGATGGCCTGCGCACAGTCGATCCGCAACCGCCGACAGATCCGATTCAGCCCGGGCAGCTGCAGATGCACCGTTCCCTTCGGGAGCATGCACGGTTGAAAGAGATCCACATTGCCGTACGCACTGCGCGGCACCAGTCCATCCTTCGCGACCGGTGGTTCGTAATCGCGCACCTGCCACTCACCGAACAGTTCCATCGTCTGGCCCGTGATGGCTGCCCCGGTGAACCGATCGTACTTTGCCTTCGCCTTCACCACCTTGTACGGTTCCTGGTACAAGCGGACGGTTTTTGCCTGCCGCAACCAGGATTCCCCGAAAATTTTATCCGCCAAATCATCAAACGCCAGTTTGCGGAGCTTATACTGCAGCCTTTCATAAATCAGCTGCGAGTTTTTGGATACTTTTTCACCGACATTTTCTCGAGGCTGCATTTTACAGGCATGCTTATCCTCTGCCCTGAGCGGAACCGAAAGTTTAGAATGTAGATATGGGTGGAAATAATTATTTTCGATGCTTACTTAATCTCACGTATTTGCGATTCCATTCGTGCTATTTTGCCTTCTTTCAATCTATGACCGTGCATCGCTAACGTACCCTCCAGATAGGCCACCTTAGGACGTGCCATTCTTTCTAGTCGTTCGCGCTGGAGTTCTCGCACAGAGGACGATTCACTGAACCGATGGTCACCGGAATCTTCGTCCTCCATGATACTCGGCAACCGTGCCTCAAACAAAGTTGATGAGACAGATGTCTTCGAATGATTCGAAGCTTTGTCCGAGTGATTTACCTCGTTGCTGTTTTCTTCCGGCAGCAGCTCTTCAGCTTGCAGGCGCTCGGTTTCTGCGGTAGCCATTTCTCGCACAACACTGGAAATTTAGAATCGATCCTCTCAACAGAACAGTCAATCGGCTTCTGAAGACGACAATCTATGCATTCGTCCTAGCAAATGGTTGCTTCGATGCATTAACACACTCCATCAAAAACATCGCGCCTATACGTGTTGGAATAGGTTATTGTTGCTTTATTTTACTTTGACTTACAGTAATTATTCGTTGGCCATTATAGTTATTTCGTATGAAATGGAGTGAAACTTTGTCGCACAAACTTACGTGGTGGACGGTGAAAACACATCCCGAGAAGGGGGAAGTTCTAGAGAACGGTAATGCTAATTTGGTGTGTATGTGTTTTTTTTGTCTCCTCTCTCCCTTTAGCAACAAAATGCCCCTGCGGTGCGGAAATATTTCCCGCATTTTATCTCGTACCATCGAAAACGGAATACTCTACCGTGGTTCAAAACGTGCAAGTTACGGTTTAAAGGCGTTGCGTGCGGGAAAGTGGTACCAACGAGAGGAATACGCTTCATTTCCGTATTTAGTTTCGTCATTATTTATTATAACCATTGATTTATGGCTGTGTCATGTTTTGCTTTTCTTCTCTGGTTCTTCTTTCGTTGAGTTGATGCCGCCACCGGGACCGAAGTAAGCGATGGAATTTGTGAAAAACGACAGAGCCCACAGTAGGCACGCACAAAGAAAGGAAGGGTTGAAGCCAGGAGGCACGACGAATGGGAGTGGAAGGGTGTGTGGAAGGGGAGAAATAAGTGTCTCCCCCATTCCTCCCACAGTCATAGTCAATACTGGACACGGCAGCCGCACGTTATTCCGTTAGCAACCAATAGGTCCTGATCGATGGAAGCCGGCTAAAAATAGGTCAATTGGCTATACACCAGCACATGCTCGCATCAGTGAAACGCAGAGATGACTATGATGATGATGATGAGCTGTATGACAATGACATTGACGCGAGAAGCCCGTCTTTCTGCTTTGAATGATCCGGCAGAGAGAGGGTGTAGGCAGAAGAAGAAAAAAAGGATGCGACAAGAGTCACCGCACCGAGCAGGATTCTTGCCAGGAAATGGAATGAAATCGATCGATGGATCTGCTTGTATGGTGGCGAAAGGGGCCCCGACGTGGTAAACCACAGTTGACGGAAGCAACACAAAAGCCATTCAAGTCCTTATCGGTGCGCTGCTGTTTCCTGTTCCGCATGCACTGCGCCGTTGGTGCCGGTCGTTTATTTTTAATGCGTATTTCGCCGCTTTCATTTTATTTAAAGCATTCATTACTTCTAAACAGTACAAAAAACGTAACTGCTAGTCCAATCGGAAGTTAGGTAAAAACCACGGCATCCCCCCCGGTACGTACGATTATTAAGTCTTCCTGCTCGCCAGCAGTATTGGGTACGAGAAGCCGGTGCCGATGTTCAAAAGAGCTTCAATGTGTGTATGTGTGTGTCGTTCGTGTGCATGTTTCCTTAGATGGATTTTTAAAAAGCAACAATAACACACGAAAACAGCAAACAAAAAGAAAAATGATTTCGCAATACGGGGAATATACTATACAACATATTAACTGTAGATCTTATTTTACCCATCCGTAGGCGTAAAGCGCTTCCCCAGCAGCTAACGGGGCAGATGATATTGGAAATTACTCCGTGCTCCGAAAGGACGCGAGGGGCTATGCGCTGTTAGGTGTTGGCGCAATAAAAAAAAACAAAACGCGATACAATAATCTATACAATTTACCTATACCAATGCTTATAATAACGCTGCGTTTGCTAAACTTATCGTGTACAAACGGATGGAACGGAAAATCAAAAGGCGTTCTTTTACATTTAGCATCATGATGGAGCAAGTTGAGCGTGTTTTCGGTTGCTCCGGTGCCGGAGGAGACGGCTTAATCGCGCTTGATCGGCTTCCTGTCCCGGAAACGGGCAGTTCCGCGAACAAGTGATAAAATCACTGTAAAATACACAGTAAAGCATTCTGCGAATTTGTACTCTTAAGCCACACCGAGATAACAATTGGATTGAAGCATGCGAATTGGAAGACTATGGACGCATACAGAAGGAATTTAAAGATCGTCTCGTTAGCGCCGAAAACGGAACGGCAAAACATGTCCTTTGGCACGAACGACTGCAAAAGATCGCAAAATTCGCAGTTCGCGCACGAATCGTTCGCCCCACCCACCAACGCTGAGTTGAGAAAAATTTGAAATTTTTGAGCGTGTGACTACGACACAGCAGCACCGTGCAACACGAAACAAACAAAACAAACGGAAAATACGGGTGACGAAACGTGAAAATCAACCCTCCCCCTCCCCCCCCCTCCCTTTTAAAAAGGAAATGATGCGCACATAAAGCGAATTAATCAAAACAGGATACTCATGCTGCTGCATTTATACGACATACGGAATAGTAATGGATCTTTGGGGTTCGCGTGCCAGAAGAGGCACGCAGCCACACCCACAAACACACATACACTAATAGTATCTCTTTTTACAACAATATATCGGTATGCCTGTCTCTCTGTCCGTAGTGAAAAGCAACAAGCGCAAAGTAGAGCTCCAAACTCAACCATCATATACAATCCACAACTCGAAAGTTAATAAAAATCAAATCCGTTTCAAATAAAGCATACAATATATAGTGAAACAAATCGAGAGAGAGAGAGAAAAACAACCAAACAAAGCGTTGCGTCAGTTTGTTCTACTCCGAAAACATCCCGCCGTTGTGTGTTGCGTAAAGCGTAACGTTTAGATGTTTCAATTCTGCTCACATTTGAGCGTAAATCTACTTTTTTTATGGTTTTTCTCTACTTCAAACATATTCCACTCCCTCCCCCTCCCCCCGTTCCTCTTATACCCCGCCGAGACAAACAACGAATAACACTACACACAAACCAGCACCGAACGTTCTGCAGGTGCTGCCTGGTTGCCACATTCCGGTTGTTTTTACCATGTTCTTGTGTATTTTGTGTATATATTGTTTTTTTTTGTTTTGTATAAAAAAGAGAATAATTCACTATGATTATGTTTAAAATCTAACAATCTAAACTAGAGGAGATAAACGGTTTGTGTAACAGGTTTGTCGTCGTACGAGTGAAAACGATTATTCAAAATAAAATAGAAACGAAACAGTGGCAAAATGACCAAAGAAGGCGGCTTAGTCGCCGGTGTCGGCGGTACTAAAAGCACTCCACTCCCGAGAGCGAAAGCACCCAACAGCAGGCAGGCTGGGCTGACGATTGCCACAATCTAGTCAGCCCCGTCCCGCCGGACGCTCTCTCGTTGGCTCTCGCTTACTTTCCTAAAACTCTACCTATCTATAGTTCATGCTTGTTCTTTAGTTGTTTGCTGGTTGTTCAACCAATTACATCGCTCCGGATAAAATACGCCGTTTCTGTTTTGGAGGAGGAACCGAAGCTGTTTTGCTTTATCCTGTCACACTACTATTCACACTACTACACAGTGGAAAAGATTGCCGCAACAAACCCACTGCCTGGTGGTACTGGCTATTCGAAAGGCTCTATTAAATATAAAATCAATTCTGCGCGGATTGCAAGACGGGCAAGTATTGAAACTAAACAAAGTGCTATCAAATTGATCGAAAAGAGAGAAACGCTGGATAAACAACGTAAAACAAGAACAAAAAATGTATAAACTTAACGTAGAGCAACGCAACTAACGAAGTTACTAACGGGTTGGGCAACAACCAATCCCGAAACCCAAACGGAACCGGATGCGGGCGTGTGTTTGTGTATGTTCTCTAGTTTTCTAGGACTCTGAATCCGATTTGATATATCTGTTTCGCGGCAGAGTTTGATCGTGGGAAGGAAAGAGTTGTTAGGCGAATGCCTATCATCTGCAGCCTATTTCAGTTCCTCTTCGGAATGAATCGGTTCCCTCAGAAGTTCCGCATGAGAGTAATGCAACAAATTTGTTTATAGTTCTGTGTGTTTTTAAAAACAACCACCACCAACAGCCGATTCGATTCAATTCCTCCTCACCTACTATGCACGAGCTCTCCTTCCTCTCACTGCAGTCACACTCGTCGTGTGCTTTTGTTTTTTTTTCTGTCCTCTTTCCTCATAGTTTCATAGCACAACATCACACGTTCATGTACAAAAAAGCTCAGATATATGTTTTTCTTTTCTATGTTCTCTTACTTTTTCTTCTTCCCCCCTCCCTTTTAAAAAGGAAATGATGCGCACATAAAGCGAATTAATCAAAACAGGATAATCATGCTGCTGCATTTATACGACGTACGGAATAGTAATGGATCTTTGGGGTTCGCGTGCCAGAAGAGGCACGCAGCCACACCCACAAACACACATACACTAATAGTATCTCTTTTTACAACAATATATCGGTATGCCTGTCTCTCTGTCCGTAGTGAAAAGCAACAAGCGCAAAGTAGAGCTCCAAACTCAACCATCATATACAATCCACAACTCGAAAGTTAATAAAAATCAAATCCGTTTCAAATAAAGCATACAATATATAGTGAAACAAATCGAGAGAGAGAGAGAAAAACAACCAAACAAAGCGTTGCGTCAGTTTGTTCTACTCCGAAAACATCCCGCCGTTGTGTGTTGCGTAAAGCGTAACGTTTAGATGTTTCAATTCTGCTCACATTTGAGCGTAAATCTACTTTTTTTATGGTTTTTCTCTACTTCAAACATATTCCACTCCCTCCCCCTCCCCCCGTTCCTCTTATACCCCGCCGAGACAAACAACGAATAACACTACACACAAACCAGCACCGAACGTTCTGCAGGTGCTGCCTGGTTGCCACATTCCGGTTGTTTTTACCATGTTCTTGTGTATTTTGTGTATATATTGTTTTTTTTTGCCCTCCCCCTCCCCCCGTTCCTCTTATACCCCGCCGAGACAAACAACGAATAACACTACACACAAACCAGCACCGAACGTTCTGCAGGTGCTGCCTGGTTGCCACATTCCGGTTGTTTTTACCATGTTCTTGTGTATTTTGTGTATATATTGTTTTTTTTTTTGTTTTGTATAAAAAAGAGAATAATTCACTATGATTATGTTTAAAATCTAACAATCTAAACTAGAGGAGATAAACGGTTTGTGTAACAGGTTTGTCGTCGTACGAGTGAAAACGATTATTCAAAATAAAATAGAAACGAAACAGTGGCAAAATGACCAAAGAAGGCGGCTTAGTCGCCGGTGTCGGCGGTACTAAAAGCACTCCACTCCCGAGAGCGAAAGCACCCAACAGCAGGCAGGCTGGGCTGACGATTGCCACAATCTAGTCAGCCCCGTCCCGCCGGACGCTCTCTCGTTGGCTCTCGCTTACTTTCCTAAAACTCTACCTATCTATAGTTCATGCTTGTTCTTTAGTTGTTTGCTGGTTGTTCAACCAATTACATCGCTCCGGATAAAATACGTCGTTTCTGTTTTGGAGGAGGAACCGAAGCTGTTTTGCTTTATCCTGTCACACTACTATTCACACTACTACACAGTGGAAAAGATTGCCGCAACAAACCCACTGCCTGGTGGTACTGGCTATTCGAAAGGCTCTATTAAATATAAAATCAATTCTGCGCGGATTGCAAGACGGGCAAGTATTGAAACTAAACAAAGTGCTATCAAATTGATCGAAAAGAGAGAAACGCTGGATAAACAACGTAAAACAAGAACAAAAAATGTATAAACTTAACGTAGAGCAACGCAACTAACGAAGTTACTAACGGGTTGGGCAACAACCAATCCCGAAACCCAAACGGAACCGGATGCGGGCGTGTGTTTGTGTATGTTCTCTAGTTTTCTAGGACTCTGAATCCGATTTGATATATCTGTTTCGCGGCAGAGTTTGATCGTGGGAAGGAAAGAGTTGTTAGGCGAATGCCTATCATCTGCAGCCTATTTCAGTTCCTCTTCGGAATGAATCGGTTCCCTCAGAAGTTCCGCATGAGAGTAATGCAACAAATTTGTTTATAGTTCTGTGTGTTTTTAAAAACAACCACCACCAACAGCCGATTCGATTCAATTCCTCCTCACCTACTATGCACGAGCTCTCCTTCCTCTCACTGCAGTCACACTCGTCGTGTGCTTTTGTTTTTTTTTCTGTCCTCTTTCCTCATAGTTTCATAGCACAACATCACACGTTCATGTACAAAAAAGCTCAGATATATGTTTTTCTTTTCTATGTTCTCTTACTTTTTCTTCTTCCTCTGTTTGTTCTGCCCATAATCTGTTACATGCGACATCAACATCTCCGATATAACTCGCCGCGCGACCTTGCACCATAGATTATGTATTTACAAAATGTGTTTGATGATTTATCACCATTAGGACTGTTAGGAAACTGTTTGTTTTTTTTGTTTCGTGTTGCACGGTGCTGCTGTGTCGTAGTCACACGCTCAAAAATTTCAATTTTTTCTCAACTCAGCGTTGGTGGGTGGGGCGAACGATTCGTGCGCGAACTGCGAATTTTGCGATCTTTTCCAGTCGTTCGTGCCAAAGGACATGTTTTGCCGTTCCGTTTTCGGCGCTAACGAGACGATCTTTAAATTCCTTCTGTATGCGTCCATAGTCTTCCAATTCGCATGCTTCAATCCAATTGTTATCTCGGTGTGGCTTAAGAGTACAAATTCGCAGAATGCTTTACTGTGTATTTTACAGTGATTTTATCACTTGTTCGCGGAACTGCCCGTTTCCGGGACAGGAAGCCGATCAAGCGCGATTAAGCCGTCTCCTCCGGCACCGGAGCAACCGAAAACACGCTCAACTTGCTCCATCATGATGCTAAATGTAAAAGAACGCCTTTTGATTTTCCGTTCCATCCGTTTGTACACGATAAGTTTAGCAAACGCAGCGTTATTATAAGCATTGGTATAGGTAAATTGTATAGATTATTGTATCGCGTTTTGTTTTTTTTTATTGCGCCAACACCTAACAGCGCATAGCCCCTCGCGTCCTTTCGGAGCACGGAGTAATTTCCAATATCATCTGCCCCGTTAGCTGCTGGGGAAGCGCTTTACGCCTACGGATGGGTAAAATAAGATCTACAGTTAATATGTTGTATAGTATATTCCCCGTATTGCGAAATCATTTTTCTGTTTGTTTGCTGTTTTCGTGTGTTATTGTTGCTTTTTAAAAATCCATCTAAGGAAACATGCACACGAACGACACACACATACACACATTGAAGCTCTTTTGAACATCGGCACCGGCTTCTCGTACCCAATACTGCTGGCGAGCAGGAAGACTTAATAATCGTACGTACCGGGGGGGATGCCGTGGTTTTTACCTAACTTCCGATTGGACTAGCAGTTACGTTTTTTGTACTGTTTAGAAGTAATGAATGCTTTAAATAAAATGAAAGCGGCGAAATACGCATTAAAAATAAACGACCGGCACCAACGGCGCAGTGCATGCGGAACAGGAAACAGCAGCGCACCGATAAGGACTTGAATGGCTTTTGTGTTGCTTCCGTCAACTGTGGTTTACCACGTCGGGGCCCCTTTCGCCACCATACAAGCAGATCCATCGATCGATTTCATTCCATTTCCTGGCAAGAATCCTGCTCGGTGCGGTGACTCTTGTCGCATCCTTTTTTTCTTCTTCTGCCTACACCCTCTCTCTGCCGGATCATTCAAAGCAGAAAGACGGGCTTCTCGCGTCAATGTCATTGTCATACAGCTCATCATCATCATCATAGTCATCTCTGCGTTTCACTGATGCGAGCATGTGCTGGTGTATAGCCAATTGACCTATTTTTAGCCGGCTTCCATCGATCAGGACCTATTGGTTGCTAACGGAATAACGTGCGGCTGCCGTGTCCAGTATTGACTATGACTGTGGGAGGAATGGGGGAGACACTTATTTCTCCCCTTCCACACACCCTTCCACTCCCATTCGTCGTGCCTCCTGGCTTCAACCCTTCCTTTCTTTGTGCGTGCCTACTGTGGGCTCTGTCGTTTTTCACAAATTCCATCGCTTACTTCGGTCCCGGTGGCGGCATCAACTCAACGAAAGAAGAACCAGAGAAGAAAAGCAAAACATGACACAGCCATAAATCAATGGTTATAATAAATAATGACGAAACTAAATACGGAATGAAGCGTATTCCTCTCGTTGGTACCACCTTTCCCGCACGCAACGCCTTTAAACCGTAACTTGCACGTTTTGAACCACGGTAGAGTATTCCGTTTTCGATGGTACGAGATAAAATGCGGGAAATATTTCCGCACCGCAGGGGCATTTTGTTGCTAAAGGGAGAGAGGAGACAAAAAAAAACACAAACACACCAAATTAGCATTACCGTTCTCTAGAACTTCCCCCTTCTCGGGATGTGTTTGCACCGTCCACCTACCCATCACCCAGTTGAAGCTTCCCAGCTTGACGGTACACTTCGGGCAGTACAGGCGTCCCTGCGTGTTCCGGTAGATGTCCGTCATCCAGGCAAGCGGTTCAATGAAGAATATTTTCTTACACATCGGCGTATCCTTCTCCGACGAACGGTTGCTATGTTCGCTGCTGATCGAACTGCGCCGCAGTTTCTCCGCCAGCTCGTTCACACCTCCACCACCGGTTGCCATGGCATTTTCTGCGCTCATCATATCGTCCGGCTCTTCTGTGACCGGTTCATCACCGGCGGCCTCCTCCTCCAGCGTTGCTTCCGGCTCGCGACCAATCTTGGCCGGCGACTCTTGGACAGTCGCGGCCGACTTCGGTTTGTGCAGCAGCAGATTGCTGCGGGACGCCACGACCCGGCGACACTTGCGGCACCGGTAGACGTACGGTTCGGGTGATTCCTGCGTCACGCCCGGATCCGCCTTCACCACGTCCATGCATTCCGTCGGCAGCCGTTTCGCTTTCCGCACGTTATCACCGGCCAGCCGCAGCCGGAACAGTTTGTAGCGCTCGTTGCTACGATCGATCCGGTACGCCATGCGGGCGTACAGCTTCAGCTGGTTCACGAATCCGGGATTTGGCATGACGAATCGACGCTTGGCTTTGACGCGCTGGAAGGCGGCCTCGTACGCGAGCCGGTACCTGTGCATCAGGTACGCGATCACAATTGTGGCACTGCGGCTCACTCCGAAGTAGCAGTGCACCAGCACGTGCCGCCCCTCCGCCAGACTGTCCCCGATGAAGCGATTGCTGTCCTCGAAGTGGCGTATCAGGTCCTCCCGGGGCACGTCGGCCGCCTGGATGTGGCGCACGCGAAGATTCGGGTGGTCCGTAATGTGCACCGGCAGCGGCACTGAATCGACCGACAGGATGCTCCGGATGGTGTGCCGATCGAGCGTACCGAGGTCGGCGGCTGCGGACGCATTGCCCAGCCACAGACCCGGCTCAATTTCGTCCAAACTGACCGGACCGGCGTCCAGGTCTTCTCGCGTCAGCACGGCGGCCGGTTCCGGCGCCCGTCGCACACTGCTGGCCACCACCTTCGTAACGACCACGATGCCCTCGTTCATGGACATGCTTCTCGACTGACCTATCTTGAACGACTGACTGCGAACGAATCCGTGCCCCGAGAATCAGCACTGCCGATGGTGCAGCTCGCTGGTAGCGGGGTGGTGTGTGGTGTGGCACTCAGTGTGGTTCCACACCCGCCCGCGATGCACTCCGGCGGAAAGTGAACGATTTCCACGCAGCAAACAATAGAACTGCAAGCCTCCTTTCGGCTCGCGCACGCCTACCAGAGGAGGGCGTTTCGTAAAACGGATGCGGGCTCCACTTGAAGTGAAGAGCGCTCACTGGAAACACTCGGCACGGCTGCTTTTCCGATGCTTTGCGACAGTAGGCTGCTTTTCCTCGTTTCTAGCTCACTTTGATATCCGGTTCCGATTGCAAATACGTGTGCGAAAGTTTGCGCGATGTTTTGTTTACCGTGTGTGTTTTGTTGTGTGTGCGCGCGGTCACGGAAAATCGATGCAGTGACGTTTGTTATCAGTACGTGTTCCCGCTTTTTTTTTTTTTTACAATTTTTCCTCCCACGGAAAATGTGAAAAATGCGGATGGGCAAAATTGATTTGTTTACATATTTTTTTATCTCTGGAGTTATTTGCAAACCGTTTACCGAATAAAATCTAACGATTGTTACAATAAACGTGAAAATAAAAAAAAAAACGTTTTCCTTTGCTACTATTGTTTTCAACTGATTATGTGCAGGATAGAATAAAACAACTCCAATATGGCATTGCAGGTGAACTCGTTGTCCGAAAAACAAGGAAAGTATATAAACATTGGGATGGCCGTGGCTTCGCATGGAGACCGACCACTATGAAACCGGCAATCGAAATTTCGCGAACCATCAAGAACAGAAAGAAGCAGTTGTTCTGTCAAATCTCGTGCTAAAGAAAAAAGACAGAAAAAAACGTGAAACAAACCCAGTCGGCGTATCGATTGTATTGCTCGTACTCCTCGCCATTGCCTGTAAATTTGCAGCCATCCAGGAATTTTCCCGCACTAGGATGTCTCGTGAAGCGATTGAAAACGTAAGTAGTGCCGTTGCTACGCGATGCGAGTCGGCCCTCCATGCGCCATGGTTTCCTTTGTTCTCCGCAGCTCACGCTCGATCTGGAAGAGATGCGCAAGCTGGCAGGGAGTGCCCAACGGAGCCGGGTGCAACAGATGCTGGCGATCGACATCCGCAAGCTCGAGACGGACATCCAGCGCCAGCGGGACCTGCTGGCGGCACAGGCCAGCAGCGAACAGAGCGTGTCGCGACCGGTCCAAACCTCCGTCCCCGGTGACGTCCGGCGGTACCAGGTGGAGCTCAAGGAGTACGCGTGGGATCAGAGCGACAAGTTTATCAAAATCTTCGTCACCGTGAACGGTGTGCAGCAGGTGCCCGAGGACAACGTGAACGTGGAGTTCACCGAGAATTCGTTCCAGCTGGTGATTAGCGACCTGAACAACAAGGACTACATCTTCGTCGTGAACAATCTGCTGAACGCGATCGATACGGAGAAGAGCTACCGGCGGGTCAAGTCCGACATGGTGGCAATCTACCTCGCCAAGCAGGCCCCGACAAAATGGGCGCACCTCACGTTGACGGCGAAGCGTCTGCAGGACCTGAAGGACGAGCGATTGTCGGACGGCAAGAAGTCTACGAGCGACGATCCGTCGTCCGGCTTGATGAACATCATGCAGCAGCTGTACGAGTCCGGCGACCCGGAGACGAAGCGCATGATCAACAAGGCATGGCATGAGTCGCAGACAAAGCAGAAAACGGCACCGCTAGAGTAGAGAGCTGCAAGGAGGAGGATTAGGGGACGAGCATGAGGGATTG
>KZ073045.1:107019-128668 GCA_002091845.1 Anopheles cracens
TGTCAAAAGAATCAAATAGGTGGGTTCACACGAGTCGAACTTTTGATGACGAACTTCACGCACACTATTACTGGATAACCTTTTTTACTTGAAACAGACTCGGCGAACATTGCTCGACTCACTGATACATGGACAAAAAAAGTTCGCAGATCGTACAAATTCGAGCGGAGTTCGACTCGTGTGAACCCGCCTAATCGATTTGCTCTCGCGCCGAGGAATTTTACTTATTCCAATACTGATAAACTGACAGGACGATAGGTTTAAGCTGTATTTTCTTTTGAACAATACTTTTAAACAAATAAATATCAACCCTTCTCACCATGCCCCGGTACGACTCCTTCGCTAGCACATCACTAGCCCGCGGAGAAACTTTCCCGAACACTGATCACGTATTCTTCCCGACCCAAGAACAAAAAAACGCAGAAAAATCCATCGCCGCCCAACGATGGGGCAGGAAGCAGCAAACACGTAATGTGATAAATTCTTTGCGACATTCTTTCGCCTGCACCACCACCACCACCACTTCCGAAAAGTTGGACCTGCTGTCGGGTCCTGCCAACTCATCCGGGCAAACGCCGTGCCCGAGCGCGTCGCAAAGAGGAACCTCTCCCGAACGACATTTTAAGCGCGCACTCTCGTACGAATGCATCCGCGCCCGGCGTCACGCAACGTGCAACGTCAGCAGCGCACAGTTTGTCCTCACGAGCCTCCGGCCCCGATGGAGGAATCAATTAACTTTTTGCTGTTCCGCTGTGTGCCTGGGACGGTCGGTCCGATTTTACTTGTCACGGCTCGCCTGCTATGATCGTTTTCCAAGTGATTTGGCAGCCATTGCAAGGAGGCACACACGGTGGGCATTTGTTAGGATGCAAATAAACTATCCCTTCTTACAGTGTCGTTTCTCCGGCGCCAGTATTTCACCATAATGGCGCCCGTTTCCCCCTTCTTTGGGAGTAACAACAAAGAGCGAGCGAGAGTGAGAAAGAATGCGAGGAAGCGGAGATGCATTGTGCAAGCTGGCAGGAGCGCATGAAATATGTTATTCCATTAGCATGGCCTCCTGCGATGGAGCGATTTTTTTTCCCGTCTATTACCTGATCAACACGTCTCTATCTCTCTTATCTCTTTTTTAGCCTTCTAGTCGACTTTCAGTCTTCCCGGCTTCTGCTTCTGCCTGCCGTCCCCGATAGGGACCCCTCGGGTGCTGAACAATCTGATTCCTGAAGCCTTCCTGACCTGCCCGTAACCACCCGTAACACAGACACACGCCCGCCCGGTCGGTGTCGGTGACGACGAAGGCACTACATGGACCACTCGGAGCACCACGACTACAGCCAGCACGCCAACATGTCGAGTGGAGCGGCAGGACACGCCGGTCACGGGACGGTCGACCACAGCGCACACGATCACACCATGATGGATCATTTATTCGCACATGTTGCGTCCTTTCCCATCCCTTGGTTTCACGCTTCATCGCGTCCCGCCCGGCGTCGAGGCCAACCATAGTACTTCCCGGGGAAAACTCGTTCTCACGAGTGCACTCACGGGGCATTGCCTGGAATATGCAGTTTGTTTTCTTTACTTCCTTTCGGAAGCGCGGGCGTTGCTAACGAAGCTTTGAAGCATGTTTAAGGATTAGTACGCTAAATTAATGAACTGTTACTTGGCGTCGTTTAGCCTTACTCTAGGGCAGTGGAACGTTATTTCATCATTCAATTCCATTACTTGTATCAACTACATCGTTTTCTGAGCGGCTTTACTGAGCTGCAGCAAGTAACCTTATTTCGGATGGGGTTATATGTCACAAACTTAACTCGTTTTTATGTGTGGACTAACGATTCAGAATGTTGGACATACTTTTAAATCACTTTAATGCAATTTTTGGAATTCATTATCTCCTGACGATAGAATGACTTTATTTTATAAATAATTAACTAAATAATCAGCGCAATAACTTGCTGAAATGTGCAACTTTTGCTATGCTTCTGCTTCCATTTTGCCACCTCTATAATCACCATAATCCTCGAATGTTGTTCTCCTACGTGTTTGCTGCCCAAAACGAATCCAAAAAAGCACATGCAACGAAAATGGAAAAAACGCCTACTTTTCCCGCAGCTACTGTGTGCCTTCGACGCTACTTTTCTCACAGCAATAGCAAGCGATGATAGTCCAAAAAAAACTAACCCTATAAGCTCTTATTTGCATCCTGTGCACATTTTATTGTTTGTTTGTTTGTTTGTTTACCCTAACATCATCCTCCTCTCTTTTCGTTTCATCCCGCCTACTACTGCTTTGCGTTCGGCTTGCTGATCCTTGCCTTCTCGCGTTTGTGTTGCACAAACTGTGCGCGAATGGGCGCTTGCGATTGTGGGTACGCTTTTCTTTTTGCCTCTCGATGCGCGCTTATGTTGGGCCTCTTATCGGCAGGAGTCAGTACAGGTATGAATACGTATGCATAGTTTGATTTGTTTCTTCTCTCCGTAGCTCGGTTCCGTTGAAGCAAGAACTAATCGTATTAGGAGCCTGTTTTTATTTGCAGCATCTCTCTTGCCGCAAAGTCTTTTCGACTCGCTCCTATCAAAGTAGTTCGATATTACCGTTTTTTTGTAATCTTTTGTCCTTCTTGTGTGCGGTTGCTTGCTGGTAAACGGGTGCATAACGCATCATTTTTCGTAAAAATAAAACGCCATTGGTGTTCCGATGGCAGGCTCCTTCATCGTTTGTGGTTCGTAGGAGCTTTTTCTTTCCGATGGACACAGTGAGTCGGCCGGAAGGAGAAGGAGCTTAGGCATGATTTAGTCGCGTTTTCTACCGGACACATTTCAACTGAAGAAGAACTATCGGATGTGACATTTGCATTTCCTGCACTCGGCTTATTTGGGTGGCTTGAGTGTTTCCATGCGCCGTAATTGCTTCCGTAGGGCTCTGATGTACAACATTGATTGGTAATCCATCAAATGACTGTGCTGCACGTGTTGTTTCTAGGAAATGTAACCCGTACGTACTATTTGGAACCGCGAAAGCCGACCAACATTCGGACCATTCCCAAGAAACTCCTGTGTTGCGCTCCGTCAGCCTCATGTTACTTAGATTAATCCACCTCAATTAATAACTGCCACATTCAATTTCGCCACTCTAGCACATATCAACCAAAACAGTATTGGTTCTGTTATGTTTTCTCCGAAATCTCGCCCTCGCAAGGGATGTTGACTTAGCGTTGATTGGTAGTTCAGAATATAGAATTGGTTTCCTTAGTATGGCATAGATTCATATGGAATGAAAAGGGCCTATTCCGTACAAAGAAATGTGAAAGCGTACCAGCACGTTGCATATGGTCGATATGGTTGTTCATGGCACGCCAAATTTTGTTTGCTCTTGTACAAAATTCCGCTGGTCGTTGTAATACACTGAGGGAAATCTTAATTGCACCATCGTGTTTTTAACCAGTATAACTTTATAATCTGTTTCAACAATACTCTCGAGTTGTTTAAATTCTGAAAATAACCTAACCTCTCATAAACATAGGTTTTTCGATGAAAATTGGATTTGAATGCAATTTTCATGATTGTGCTTGAAATTAATATCGAATAAATGAACCTTTTCGAAAGCTCTCTGGCGTGGATCGAATTTATTGCATTTTCACGAAAGACCTTTACCTATCAAGATCATCCTTGTCTATAAACACTCCCATCAAAACGCGAATCATCAATGCTACGCTCGCTCATTCATACATTACTATCCTTGTAATATTAATCTATAACCTGCCTGTATTATTGCACATAATTTGCAATAGATGCAAACATTTGTGAAATTAAATTCTTCATCTTTTGGTGTTCAAAAACCCATGCCATTTTGGAAAATATGCATGAAAACAGAATTTCACGTTCACTCCGCACTCGATTACTAAATGGGCCACCTGAAGACATTGAGGTGTTGAGGAAACAACAAAGTAACCACCGCAACATGTGGCTGCGAGTGTTAGCCTGTGAAGCGTAGTAGCCATAGATGAAATCAAGTTGGAGATTTATACGGTTGCGGCGGACCTGAAATTGAATCAGACTTTGAACTTGAAACTACTTAACAAGAATAAATATTGAACGCCTGAAAGATATCCTTGCAATTAAAGAACAGTTTTTTTTGCAATTTTAAATGAGTTTTTTGTGAAAAAAAAGGAAAAAGATAAAATAGAATACCCATAAAGCCGGCTTATAGAAATGAATGCCGGCTTCGAAAACATGAGTTATTTTGCCAAAAATCTCATAAATGTATCATTGCTCTAACTCCGGCAAAATGTAAAAATTGTTTTAGATGCCTCTAAAACATAGTGGTGCTATTTTTATTGCCCTGGGTGTAGTGAGCATCGTAGTCATCTTCACCATCTCACTGCAGCACGGTACAAGGACCCGATAACCCTATCTATCGCATACACACGCCCGCATCCGGTTCCGTTTGGGTTTCGGGATTGGTTGTTGCCCAACCCGTTAGTAACTTCGTTAGTTGCGTTGCTCTACGTTAAGTTTATACATTTTTTGTTCTTGTTTTACGTTGTTTACCCAGCGTTTCTCTCTTTTCGATCAATTTGATAGCACTTTGTTTAGTTTCAATACTTGCCCGTCTTGCAATCCGCGCAGAATAATGACGTACAACACGTGGCTCTGTCTGGCGGTCGTCCTCGGTGCCGCCCTCGGGTACTTCCTGTTCGGGTGGAAAAAGTCCGTCATCGTCGACGTTACCGAGCATTGTCACTAAACGGGCGGCACCACCTTGTGGCCCCTATCCCTGCACTATCCCTGCCAGGATACTTGTTCTTGTTCGAGCCCCCATCGACGGCTCTTCCGTTGGGCTGACTGGCGGCGGACTTATTATGAATCTATGGTTCTATAGTGTTGTAGCGCAACAACGGTGTAGAGGGACCGGACGGACGGAGCCAGATACATCGAAAAGCCGGACACGCGATGGATTTCGGCACTCCATTTGTGATGCAGCGGCGCACACGGAGAATGATGTAATTGTGCATTAGCGAATTTATCTGTTGATTTTGATGGACTGCAATGAATATATCGGAATGTGCGTGGGGTAGTACAGTGTGCTCAAGCTGGAGTTGCGTGCGAAAGGTGCGTGATAGTAAGCAGCAAAAAAAAAGATAGAAAAGACGTTTCATTCTCAGCCGTTGTAAAGATCCGGAATCGGTAACAAATGAACAGGTGTAACAAAACAAACAAACAGTTTCCTAACAGTCCTAATGGTGATAAATCATCAAACACATTTTGTAAATACATAATCTATGGTGCAAGGTCGCGCGGCGAGTTATATCGGAGATGTTGATGTCGCATGTAACAGATTATGGGCAGAACAAACAGAGGAAGAAGAAAAAGTAAGAGAACATAGAAAAGAAAAACATATATCTGAGCTTTTTTGTACATGAACGTGTGATGTTGTGCTATGAAACTATGAGGAAAGAGGACAGAAAAAAAACAAAAGCACACGACGAGTGTGACTGCAGTGAGAGGAAGGAGAGCTCGTGCATAGTAGGTGAGGAGGAATTGAATCGAATCGGCTGTTGGTGGTGGTTGTTTTTAAAAACACACAGAACTATAAACAAATTTGTTGCATTACTCTCATGCGGAACTTCTGAGGGAACCGATTCATTCCGAAGAGGAACTGAAATAGGCTGCAGATGATAGGCATTCGCCTAACAACTCTTTCCTTCCCACGATCAAACTCTGCCGCGAAACAGATATATCAAATCGGATTCAGAGTCCTAGAAAACTAGAGAACATACACAAACACACGCCCGCATCCGGTTCCGTTTGGGTTTCGGGATTGGTTGTTGCCCAACCCGTTAGTAACTTCGTTAGTTGCGTTGCTACTGGGTGTAGTGAGCATCGTAGTCATCTTCACCATCTCACTGCAGCACGGTACAAGGACCCGATAACCCTATCTATCGCATGCGTGGTGTATAGCGTTGTTGTGACCCGGTGGTTATTAATTTGGCGTGTTTCTAATAACTATTTCTAATATCGTTTTAACCTTCTACCGTCCCCGTTTGCCCCCGTTCCAGGCCGACGATGCTGTCGCTCATGCACCTGTACCAGACGCTGCTGCACATCCTGCAGGTCACGCTGAGCACGAGAGAGCGTCCGGCGGGACGGGGCTGACTAGATTGTGGCAATCGTCAGCCCAGCCTGCCTGCTGTTGGGTGCTTTCGCTCTCGGGAGTGGAGTGCTTTTAGTACCGCCGACACCGGCGACTAAGCCGCCTTCTTTGGTCATTTTGCCACTGTTTCGTTTCTATTTTATTTTGAATAATCGTTTTCACTCGTACGACGACAAACCTGTTACACAAACCGTTTATCTCCTCTAGTTTAGATTGTTAGATTTTAAACATAATCATAGTGAATTATTCTCTTTTTTATACAAAACAAAAAAAAACAATATATACACAAAATACACAAGAACATGGTAAAAACAACCGGAATGTGGCAACCAGGCAGCACCTGCAGAACGTTCGGTGCTGGTTTGTGTGTAGTGTTATTCGTTGTTTGTCTCGGCGGGGTATAAGAGGAACGGGGGGAGGGGGAGGGAGTGGAATATGTTTGAAGTAGAGAAAAACCATAAAAAAAGTAGATTTACGCTCAAATGTGAGCAGAATTGAAACATCTAAACGTTACGCTTTACGCAACACACAACGGCGGGATGTTTTCGGAGTAGAACAAACTGACGCAACGCTTTGTTTGGTTGTTTTTCTCTCTCTCTCTCGATTTGTTTCACTATATATTGTATGCTTTATTTGAAACGGATTTGATTTTTATTAACTTTCGAGTTGTGGATTGTATATGATGGTTGAGTTTGGAGCTCTACTTTGCGCTTGTTGCTTTTCACTACGGACAGAGAGACAGGCATACCGATATATTGTTGTAAAAAGAGATACTATTAGTGTATGTGTGTTTGTGGGTGTGGCTGCGTGCCTCTTCTGGCACGCGAACCCCAAAGATCCATTACTATTCCGTATACGTTGTTTATCCAGCGTTTCTCTCTTTTCGATCAATTTGATAGCACTTTGTTTAGTTTCAATACTTGCCCGTCTTGCAATCCGCGCAGAATTGATTTTATATTTAATAGAGCCTTTCGAATAGCCAGTACCACCAGGCAGTGGGTTTGTTGCGGCAATCTTTTCCACTGTGTAGTAGTGTGAATAGTAGTGTGACAGGATAAAGCAAAACAGCTTCGGTTCCTCCTCCAAAACAGAAACGGCGTATTTTATCCGGAGCGATGTAATTGGTTGAACAACCAGCAAACAACTAAAGAACAAGCATGAACTATAGATAGGTAGAGTTTTAGGAAAGTAAGCGAGAGCCAACGAGAGAGCGTCCGGCGGGACGGGGCTGACTAGATTGTGGCAATCGTCAGCCCAGCCTGCCTGCTGTTGGGTGCTTTCGCTCTCGGGAGTGGAGTGCTTTTAGTACCGCCGACACCGGCGACTAAGCCGCCTTCTTTGGTCATTTTGCCACTGTTTCGTTTCTATTTTATTTTGAATAATCGTTTTCACTCGTACGACGACAAACCTGTTACACAAACCGTTTATCTCCTCTAGTTTAGATTGTTAGATTTTAAACATAATCATAGTGAATTATTCTCTTTTTTATACAAAACAAAAAAAAACAATATATACACAAAATACACAAGAACATGGTAAAAACAACCGGAATGTGGCAACCAGGCAGCACCTGCAGAACGTTCGGTGCTGGTTTGTGTGTAGTGTTATTCGTTGTTTGTCTCGGCGGGGTATAAGAGGAACGGGGGGAGGGGGAGGGAGTGGAATATGTTTGAAGTAGAGAAAAACCATAAAAAAAGTAGATTTACGCTCAAATGTGAGCAGAATTGAAACATCTAAACGTTACGCTTTACGCAACACACAACGGCGGGATGTTTTCGGAGTAGAACAAACTGACGCAACGCTTTGTTTGGTTGTTTTTCTCTCTCTCTCTCGATTTGTTTCACTATATATTGTATGCTTTATTTGAAACGGATTTGATTTTTATTAACTTTCGAGTTGTGGATTGTATATGATGGTTGAGTTTGGAGCTCTACTTTGCGCTTGTTGCTTTTCACTACGGACAGAGAGACAGGCATACCGATATATTGTTGTAAAAAGAGATACTATTAGTGTATGTGTGTTTGTGGGTGTGGCTGCGTGCCTCTTCTGGCACGCGAACCCCAAAGATCCATTACTATTCCGTACGTCGTATAAATGCAGCAGCATGATTATCCTGTTTTGATTAATTCGCTTTATGTGCGCATCATTTCCTTTTTAAAAGGGAGGGGGGGAGGGGGAGGGTTGATTTTCACGTTTCGTCACCCGTATTTTCCGTTTGTTTTGTTTGTTTCGTGTTGCACGGTGCTGCTGTGTCGTAGTCACACGCTCAAAAATTTCAATTTTTTCTCAACTCAGCGTTGGTGGGTGGGGCGAACGATTCGTGCGCGAACTGCGAATTTTGCGATCTTTTGCAGTCGTTCGTGCCAAAGGACATGTTTTGCCGTTCCGTTTTCGGCGCTAACGAGACGATCTTTAAATTCCTTCTGTATGCGTCCATAGTCTTCCAATTCGCATGCTTCAATCCAATTGTTATCTCGGTGTGGCTTAAGAGTACAAATTCGCAGAATGCTTTACTGTGTATTTTACAGTGATTTTATCACTTGTTCGCGGAACTGCCCGTTTCCGGGACAGGAAGCCGATCAAGCGCGATTAAGCCGTCTCCTCCGGCACCGGAGCAACCGAAAACACGCTCAACTTGCTCCATCATGATGCTAAATGTAAAAGAACGCCTTTTGATTTTCCGTTCCATCCGTTTGTACACGATAAGTTTAGCAAACGCAGCGTTATTATAAGCATTGGTATAGGTAAATTGTATAGATTATTGTATCGCGTTTTGTTTTTTTTTATTGCGCCAACACCTAACAGCGCATAGCCCCTCGCGTCCTTTCGGAGCACGGAGTAATTTCCAATATCATCTGCCCCGTTAGCTGCTGGGGAAGCGCTTTACGCCTACGGATGGGTAAAATAAGATCTACAGTTAATATGTTGTATAGTATATTCCCCGTATTGCGAAATCATTTTTCTTTTTGTTTGCTGTTTTCGTGTGTTATTGTTGCTTTTTAAAAATCCATCTAAGGAAACATGCACACGAACGACACACACATACACACATTGAAGCTCTTTTGAACATCGGCACCGGCTTCTCGTACCCAATACTGCTGGCGAGCAGGAAGACTTAATAATCGTACGTACCGGGGGGGATGCCGTGGTTTTTACCTAACTTCCGATTGGACTAGCAGTTACGTTTTTTGTACTGTTTAGAAGTAATGAATGCTTTAAATAAAATGAAAGCGGCGAAATACGCATTAAAAATAAACGACCGGCACCAACGGCGCAGTGCATGCGGAACAGGAAACAGCAGCGCACCGATAAGGACTTGAATGGCTTTTGTGTTGCTTCCGTCAACTGTGGTTTACCACGTCGGGGCCCCTTTCGCCACCATACAAGCAGATCCATCGATCGATTTCATTCCATTTCCTGGCAAGAATCCTGCTCGGTGCGGTGACTCTTGTCGCATCCTTTTTTTCTTCTTCTGCCTACACCCTCTCTCTGCCGGATCATTCAAAGCAGAAAGACGGGCTTCTCGCGTCAATGTCATTGTCATACAGCTCATCATCATCATCATAGTCATCTCTGCGTTTCACTGATGCGAGCATGTGCTGGTGTATAGCCAATTGACCTATTTTTAGCCGGCTTCCATCGATCAGGACCTATTGGTTGCTAACGGAATAACGTGCGGCTGCCGTGTCCAGTATTGACTATGACTGTGGGAGGAATGGGGGAGACACTTATTTCTCCCCTTCCACACACCCTTCCACTCCCATTCGTCGTGCCTCCTGGCTTCAACCCTTCCTTTCTTTGTGCGTGCCTACTGTGGGCTCTGTCGTTTTTCACAAATTCCATCGCTTACTTCGGTCCCGGTGGCGGCATCAACTCAACGAAAGAAGAACCAGAGAAGAAAAGCAAAACATGACACAGCCATAAATCAATGGTTATAATAAATAATGACGAAACTAAATACGGAAAATGGTACGAGATAAAATGCGGGAAATATTTCCGCACCGCAGGGGCATTTTGTTGCTAAAGGGAGAGAGGAGACAAAAAAAACACATACACACCAAATTAGCATTACCGTTCTCTAGAACTTCCCCCTTCTCGGGATGTGTTTTCACCGTCCACCTACCCATCACCCAGTTGAAGCTTCCCAGCTTGACGGTACACTTCGGGCAGTACAGGCGTCCCTGCGTGTTCCGGTAGATGTCCGTCATCCAGGCAAGCGGTTCAATGAAGAATATTTTCTTACACATCGGCGTATCCTTCTCCGACGAACGGTTGCTATGTTCGCTGCTGATCGAACTGCGCCGCAGTTTCTCCGCCAGCTCGTTCACACCTCCACCACCGGTTGCCATGGCATTTTCTGCGCTCATCATATCGTCCGGCTCTTCTGTGACCGGTTCATCACCGGCGGCCTCCTCCTCCAGCGTTGCTTCCGGCTCGCGACCAATCTTGGCCGGCGACTCTTGGACAGTCGCGGCCGACTTCGGTTTGTGCAGCAGCAGATTGCTGCGGGACGCCACGACCCGGCGACACTTGCGGCACCGGTAGACGTACGGTTCGGGTGATTCCTGCGTCACGCCCGGATCCGCCTTCACCACGTCCATGCATTCCGTCGGCAGCCGTTTCGCTTTCCGCACGTTATCACCGGCCAGCCGCAGCCGGAACAGTTTGTAGCGCTCGTTGCTACGATCGATCCGGTACGCCATGCGGGCGTACAGCTTCAGCTGGTTCACGAATCCGGGATTTGGCATGACGAATCGACGCTTGGCTTTGACGCGCTGGAAGGCGGCCTCGTACGCGAGCCGGTACCTGTGCATCAGGTACGCGATCACGATTGTGGCACTGCGGCTCACTCCGAAGTAGCAGTGCACCAGCACGTGCCGCCCCTCCGCCAGACTGTCCCCGATGAAGCGATTGCTGTCCTCGAAGTGGCGTATCAGGTCCTCCCGGGGCACGTCGGCCGCCTGGATGTGGCGCACGCGAAGATTCGGGTGGTCCGTAATGTGCACCGGCAGCGGCACTGAATCGACCGACAGGATGCTCCGGATGGTGTGCCGATCGAGCGTACCGAGGTCGGCGGCTGCGGACGCATTGCCCAGCCACAGACCCGGCTCGATTTCGTCCAAACTGACCGGACCGGCGTCTAGGTCTTCTCGCGTCAGCACGGCGGCCGGTTCCGGCGCCCGTCGCACACTGCTGGCCACCACCTTCGTAACGACCGCGATGCCCTCGTTCATGGACATGCTTCTCGACTGACCTATCTTGAACGACTGACTGCGAACGAATCCGTGCCCCGAGAATCAGCACTGCCGATGGTGCAGCTCGCTGGTAGCGGGGTGGTGTGTGGTGTGGCACTCAGTGTGGTTCCACACCCGCCCGCGATGCACTCCGGCGGAAAGTGAACGATTTCCACGCAGCAAACAATAGAACTGCAAGCCTCCTTTCGGCTCGCGCACGCCTACCAGAGGAGGGCGTTTCGTAAAACGGATGCGGGCTCCACTTGAAGTGAAGAGCGCTCACTGGAAACACTCGGCACGGCTGCTTTTCCGATGCTTTGCGACAGTAGGCTGCTTTTCCTCGTTTCTAGCTCACTTTGATATCCGGTTCCGATTGCAAATACGTGTGCGAAAGTTTGCGCGATGTTTTGTTTACCGTGTGTGTTTTGTTGTGTGTGCGCGCGGTCACGGAAAATCGATGCAGTGACGTTTGTTATCAGTACGTGTTCCCGCTTTTTTTTTCTTTTACAATTTTTCCTCCCACGGAAAATGTGGAAAATGCGGATGGGCAAAATTGATTTGTTTACATATTTTTTTATCTCTGGAGTTATTTGCAAACCGTTTACCGAATAAAATCTAACCATTGTTATAATAAACGTGAAAATAAAAAAAAAACGTTTTCCTTTGCTACTATTGTTTTCAACTGATTATGTGCAGGATAGAATAAAACAACTCCAATATGGCATTGCAGGTGAACTCGTTGTCCGAAAAACAAGGAAAGTATATAAACATTGGGATGGCCGTGGCTTCGCATGGAGACCGACCACTATGAAACCGGCAATCGAAATTTCGCGAACCATCAAGAACAGAAAGAAGCAGTTGTTCTGTCAAATCTCGTGCTAAAGAAAAAAGACAGAAAAAAACGTGAAACAAACCCAGTCGGCGTATCGATTGTATTGCTCGTACTCCTCGCCATTGCCTGTAAATTTGCAGTAAGTTTGTGCGACAAAGTTTCACTCCATTTCATACGAAATAACTATAATGGCCAACGAATAATTACTGTAAGTCAAAGTAAAATAAAGCAACAATAACCTATTCCAACACGTATAGGCGCGATGTTTTTGATGGAGTGTGTTAATGCATCGAAGCAACCATTTGCTAGGACGAATGCATAGATTGTCGTCTTCAGAAGCCGATTGACTGTTCTGTTGAGAGGATCGATTCTAAATTTCCAGTGTTGTGCGAGAAATGGCTACCGCAGAAACCGAGCGCCTGCAAGCTGAAGAGCTGCTGCCGGAAGAAAACAGCAACGAGGTAAATCACTCGGACAAAGCTTCGAATCATTCGAAGACATCT
Organism: Anopheles cracens; assembly: GCA_002091845.1. NCBI lineage: Eukaryota > Metazoa > Arthropoda > Insecta > Diptera > Culicidae > Anopheles > Anopheles cracens. The sequence goes on from KZ073045.1 coordinate 119,745, forward strand.
GTCTCATCAACTTTGTTTGAGGCACGGTTGCCGAGTATCATGGAGGACGAAGATTCCGGTGACCATCGGTTCAGTGAATCGTCCTCTGTGCGAGAACTCCAGCGCGAACGACTAGAAAGAATGGCACGTCCTAAGGTGGCCTATCTGGAGGGTACGTTAGCGATGCACGGTCATAGATTGAAAGAAGGCAAAATAGCACGAATGGAATCGCAAATACGTGAGATTAAGTAAGCATCGAAAATAATTATTTCCACCCATATCTACATTCTAAACTTTCGGTTCCGCTCAGGGCAGAGGATAAGCATGCCTGTAAAATGCAGCCTCGAGAAAATGTCGGTGAAAAAGTATCCAAAAACTCGCAGCTGATTTATGAAAGGCTGCAGTATAAGCTCCGCAAACTGGCGTTTGATGATTTGGCGGATAAAATTTTCGAACAAATGCCCGAGCAGATTGTGACGAGGCATTACGACAACCGTCCCGGCCAGCTAACACCGGAGACAAAAGCGCTGCGGGACACTCTGCAGGCTACGCTACGTTGCTATCTCGGGCAACCGTCCGATGGGTACGAGGAGCGTGTCTTTAACCATCTGTGCTTTGGGTTGACGAAGTTTATCGAACATATAATCGAAAACGTGCACAAGAAAGAGCCTGGCATTGGCGAGCGGGTGTGGAGACTCCATACTCTCGAACCACCGACGTACCCGCTAGCGGTTGAGCTGGCCAGAAAGGCTCTCCAGGTACGGAAATATGGGAAATAAGTCGTGCAGCTTTGTACAGGGTTATCGGAAATAAAAAAATAGTTAATTGAAAGCGGTACATCATTCCTTGAACAGTTATTTATTTGGAATAGAATTGAAACGGAATTTGCACCGGTTTTATTTCAAAATAACTTTTTTCTATGTATTTCCGTGACAACAAGTTCGAAGCCGACCACTGTGCGCGAATTCAAATGGTTATTGCATTTTTCTTGCAGTTTTGTCAAGCCGTGAAGACACTGTTTTGTTTACATGTTTTTACTTGTGAATTGCCTCAAAAACACAGCGATGTAGCGTATCGCGAAATAGCAGTAATTTATTGTTTCAATATAATGTTAATAGTTCACCCTAATCTGCTGTTATAAGAGATTGGTTCGACGTAAATGCTGTTCGTTTCATAAAATGGAATCGGATAATCTCCAAGGAGATGATGACATCAAAGGGGAAGAATCATTGGCCTCGGATTCGGTTGGTGATTTTACAGCGAGCGAAGACGATTGGACGCCGGAAAAGGAAGAACCCGCAAAAACTGTTGAAAAGGGTTCGAAAAGAAAGGCGAAAACAAAACCAGTAAAACCGCCGTAAGTATGACTCAATGTGACCTACGATTGCACTTCTGTATGTAATGCGATGGGGTTGTTTTGTCCATAGAACTGCCCTCATCGCGCCGGCTCGAGTCTCGCGCCGAATTGCCGCAAAGAGAGGCATCGTTTTGCCGGAGGAAACGGAACAAACAGCGACCAATCAACTCCAGCCTACCCCAGCTGCCAGCAGCAGCAGTGAGGATGAATCGGAAGAAAAGAAACCTACTAAGAAGGCGAGAAGGAAAACGGCAGGAACCCGCGCAAAGACGAAACCCGTGGTGAAAAAACCACCGGCCGAAGAAGCTCCAATCAAGCTGACCACATTCACCGTGGAAGAATTGTACCGCAAATATCGTCCCGATCTGGCCCATCCTGCTCGAACGCAAGCGGAAACCCCTAGCACCTCGAAAGGACCTGCGGTACCTGCGGCAAAGCGTGTGAAACGCAATCAAGGTGATGCCGACAACGGTGACGAGGACGGTTCCGCGAGCAGTGGCGACGATTACTTGGTCGACCCGAGTGAGCTAGATCTGGATTCGGAGTTCTTCCGACCATCGGAACGGGAGAACGAACAGAGGCAGGAGGTGGATCTGTACTTTGACTGCAATGCTGGCGTTGAGTTGACCGATTCCGAGGACGAAGCGGACGCGGCGGAACCATTAGCAGCGGGGACGAGCGTAACGGAAACCCGCGCTTCCACTGCCGATGTAGAATTGGGTAAAAAGTTGATTCAACAAATCAATCAATCGAGTGAAGCCTACGTGCAAATGGTTCAGTTGGCGGAAGCGGCTACATCACGGGTAACAAAAGGTGGCAATGTGACGGCAGCTACTGCTAAGGGAGTTAAGGTGAAACCTGCGCAAGCGGAACGACGCGAAGAGGATATCGATCGGCTGCTGGTAGCGGGAGAGAAAATAGCTGGTAAGTCACTCACTGCCGGTTTCGGCCGCAATGACTTTGTCGCGGTTGCACCTGCGAAACAGTCCGACCGAACAGATGTTCCGAAGGAGATCGAAATCACGCTCCAGCTACCATCCGGAACCGTCGGTGCTAAGGTAGGCTCCCAGAAACGCACGTTCGATGTCCTGACGGCGCTGAAACGCTTCATGAACCGTGAGAAACGAACCAGCCAGATCAATGTACACAAGGTGGCGCTGCTCTGCTGGATCGGCCACGGTACGCACGTGAACAACATCCTCCGGAAACCTTCGCTGATGCGTTTGGCACAGAAGAAACTGCTTCCGGGTGCATTGGGCCAAGCGAGCACGGTCAGCCGCCCGAACGGACTCACCAATCTGCGCTACTTTCAAGAACTGACGCGTTACTATCGCCGCACGATCACGCTCAAGGACGACACGATGTTCTACCGGAACCGAGATCATCCGTCGCTGGATAAATTCCTCATATTCGCGATCGCCAAACGGGCCACCTACTGCCGCCGGGACTACATACTGCTGTTCGTGCTGATGCTGCGCGTCCTGGGCGTTCACTGCCGGTTGGTGATCGCGCCGCCAGTACCCCCCAAACAAACTCCCCCTGATCAGCTGTACAAAATGACGCCACGGACAGCGCACGAGCAGGCGATGGAGCGACAGCTGCTGTGCGATTTTAGATTGGCCCCGCGCAACAGTATGGTGTACGTGGCCAAACAGAAGCTGCGTGCGCTGATCGCGAAACAGAAGGATTCACTCGGCACGGGTCGAAAGCGAAGGGCGGCAGGGTTCACCGTACCGCAGCTGGACGGCGGTTCGGACGAGCTGCTGAAGCTTCCGACCGCACCGAGACCGAAAAAGAAGCTAAAGCTTATGGCGGAATCGTTTCTGAACGTGGGAAGCAATCGGGAGCACCGCGCCGAACGGAGTGGTGAGGTGCCTTCCGACGAACACGCGGTGGACGAGACAGTGCAGAGGAGACGCGATCGGATACTGGCGGCGTATCGGGCACGGGCGGCGATGCTTGCCAGCAAGAAGGAGCAGAAAGCCCAATCGACCGGCCGTGGACGGAAAGGGGTGGATGGCAAGAAAAAAGGAATGGGCGTGGATTACTGGGTGGAGGTGTTCTGTGAGCACGAGGACAAGTGGATCACGATCGACGTGCTGCACGGGGACGTCTACAAGCTAGAGGACATTGTGGTACGTTTGTTTCCGTATAACGGTCCGAAACGTGTCTCCGGAATTGACGCAATCAATCCAGATGTAAGTTATAACTAACCTTTCTCTCCTGTTTTTTTATCGCGATAGAAACAAGCGACTCAACCCATCGTTTACGTATTCGCCTGGAACAACGATGGCACGATCAAGGACGTCTCCCCGCGGTACATATCCCGGCTCGGTAGCAAAAAGAGCAAACTTCGCGTGGAAGATGACTGGCTGGAGAAAACGCTTCGTCCGCACCGTGGCAAACGCACCAAGCGCGATCTCATCGAGGACGTAAAGTTCGATCGGCTGCTCAACAAGCGACCCTTCCCCGAGCAAATAACCGAGTACAAGCACCACCCGAAGTACGCGATCGAGCGCTACCTGCTGCGCAACGAAGCCATCTACCCGCCGGACGCACCCGTCCTCGGATACATCCGCGAGGAGCCGATCTATCTGCGTGACTGTGTGCACACGCTGCACTCGCGGGAATCCTGGTTGCGGCAGGCAAAAACCGTCCGCTTGTACCAGGAACCGTACAAGGTGGTGAAGGCGAAGGCAAAGTACGATCGGTTCACCGGGGCAGCCATCACGGGCCAGACGATGGAACTGTTCGGTGAGTGGCAGGTGCGCGATTACGAACCACCGGTCGCGAAGGATGGACTGGTGCCGCGCAGTGCGTACGGCAATGTGGATCTCTTTCAACCGTGCATGCTCCCGAAGGGAACGGTGCATCTGCAGCTGCCCGGGCTGAATCGGATCTGTCGGCGGTTGCGGATCGACTGTGCGCAGGCCATCACCGGATTCGAGTACAAGAACGGTGGCTGCCAGGCCGTGTACGATGGGTTCGTCGTGTGCGAGGAGTTTCGCGATCGGCTTGTAGACGAATGGTACAGCGAGCAGGTGGAGCTGCAGGAGAAGGAGGACGAACGGCGCCGGAAGCGCATCTACGCGAACTGGAGACGGTTGATTATGGGGCTTTGCATTCGGAAGAAGCTGAAGGATCGATACAATTTCGATAACATGTGAGGAATGGGATGGATTAGGGAGAGGGCACCGAGCACTATCCAAACGGAAATACTGAATTTAGTGAGACAAACGTTCAACAATCGAAATGTTGAAATATTTCACACGCGGCAAGAAATGAAACATTTCCGTGCAAGGATTTTTGAACTTGCATGCAGGTTACAGCGAAAAAATAGGATATTCAACTGAAATGGAGAATTCTTTTGAAGGATTCTTTCTGATTGTTCGATAGTTAGGGTAAGTCTATCAAATATAACTAGTTTGCAAAGCCTTTTCACAACAAAAAAAAGCAATAGCTATTATGACGAAGCAATTGACCTAAAATCGACGAACAATGTTTTTCCTGATAAACAAATCACATCTTCATATTGTCCTTTTAGTATGTTGTAATATTAACACTAATTAGAAAAGTTGTAGTAATTTTCCTAAGTTGATGTACCGATGTATAAATCGATGGTTGTTGTTGATGGCTTGTTTAAGAAAAACTCCATTGGAATAAATTGCCGTCGATAGGAGATCAATTGGTACACTCACCCTAGATATTTATATTGTAAATAGTATTAAAACTGATAAAATCGATGTTCATTATCAAGATAAACGTTTCAAGATATCTCATCGTTTCGTATCACGTTCTTACAATTAATTTATTAGTTATGATTAAATACACCAGCGAGATTATGTCGCACAACTAAAACCGAGATCCTCTTGAATCTGGCAAATCTCGCCCCGGACTGTCACATTCGCTAATCGGAACGTTCTTTGAAGCCTCAAACATTGCATCAACTGCGATCCATCAGGCTCCGGAAGTGGCCGTCTAAAGCGCTCAGCAGCACCAATTAAACGATTTATAGCCGTACAGCTGGCACACGTGCATTGAATCAAAGTAAAATGGGCGTCCGCTTGGGCTGATGGAAAAATTGTTTCCCATCATCCATCTCGTTAGCGAAACCCATCACATTACAGAGCATTCGCTCCGCATTCTGAGCATGATTTTTGCGGTGCGAAAACAACGCACAAACAAACGCGCCCACCAAATATTCAAAACCACTTTTTGCACGCATGCTGCATTCGACAGAGAGGCGCGCAGAAATGCGGTGCGCTCATAAATCAACATTTGTGTCGTAAGATTTGACATAAAAGCTCACTTTGCTCCCCAGGGAGAGAAGATGAGGGCCAACCTAACCAAAACAAAAAAGAAAAGAAGGAGGCAGCAAACAAACAAAAACCAAACATAGGAAGTAATCCCACTCACGTCATCATCCACGGTGGCACGGTTCGCGTGGTGGCACGTGGTTTCACATGGGCCCATGCAAATTAAGGTTATGGCCCGATGGCAACGATGTCGGGTTTTTTGTTTGGTGCTCTCCGTTCGCCTCACACCTCGCACACTCCATCGTGGTTGTTTTGCTCCAAAATTTCGTTTTTTTCTGCCTGGGACACTTGTGTGTCCCCGTTCCAGTAGTTTCCCGCTGGGGCCACCAGAGCCACCGCGGCTCGATTCCGACTTCCGCTTCGATGTGTAATCCGATTAGGAGATAGGAGGTTTCTGTTGCTTTTTAGAGGCGGAACATTCTTTTCCCGCAAACCCCTAGCGATTTACGATTAGAACTTCGCCTCCATCGCGCCATAACTTCGGCAGGGCAACGCGAAGTACGGGACCCCGGTCTCTACAACACGCACTTATGACGTGTGGCGTCTAGGTGGCTGCCAGAAAACCCGAAAAACTCGACTCCTCCCGAACTGCAACCCGGACCGGAGCAGCTGCTGCAAGGCGTCAGCGAACACGCCGGAGATAAAATTCTCCAACCCGGCCCGGACGTTTGAAGGCGATCGGGCCATCGAGCCTCTAAGTGCCCGAAATGTGTGTTTAGTATTCCGCCGTCGAGACTACCGGAGACGACGGTGCACGTACTCCGGGCCGAGTAAGTCACCGAGCTAGTCACTTAGCGCCCGGGCGCCACAGCGAATGACTGGAATTGTAATGATTTCCAATTTATTTGCATCCACGAAGCGCACACACACACGCTCATATGAAGCGCACACACACGTGTGTGTGTTGGGGAGAGAACAAAAAAAACGTCCCAGTGTATACGGGAAGTGAGCATCGCATCGCGAGGCGCATAAATCATCATCCTGTACGATTAACGTAGCGATTTTGAGTCTTTCGCTGGGAGAACAAACATGTATCATAACATATAGAAAGCACACTGACACACACACCCACCCGCACACTCGGGGATCGTTGTTTGGTGGTGGTTTTAAATAAGACGAAGACGCTTGATTGAACTTGAAACATGGATCTGCACTTTAAGGCACAGATGGGCGTCCAAGGCGATGGAGCCGATGGAGCTATGCAATGAAGCTATAAAGTTAAAGTGAATCGAAGACAAATGACTCCAAGAAGCAATGGGTTAGTTTCACGCAGAAGAAACATCTCACGATTAACATTTGCGATGTGAGAAACTCTTTCCAATAACGTCTCCAAAGATTTGATCGGAGGAATTGAATATTGGATATGTTGTTTGAAATACCGACTGTAGGTTCTTCAATTACTCTCAATCTCTTACACATATTATACTGGATCTTTCTTCCGACATTTCTGTTGCTTCCCACGGAGGTTGCTTTATTCGTGAACAAAAAGGGGTAAACGTGAAAAGATGTATAAATAACTATTGATTAAAGCAAGGATTCTTGAAAATGACGAAAAATGCATTGTTGGACAAACATAACCTCTGGTGGCTCCGAAAGGATTGAACGTTCTCCCATAGTTTCTAATTGTAATCGCTTGGGCCAAAATGATCAGCATCTCGTTCTGCATCTTCGTGAAGGACCATGGTATGAAAATGAGACGTTTGACGTTAGTTCCTTCCTACTATTATCATTGATGGGTATAGGCTATTTGTAAACCTCGTTTAAAGTTTTCATTTTAAATTGTAAACATTCTAAAACCGAACAGATGTTCCCTGTTGCAGAAGTTTTCCTTGTCACGTACGCAGTCCATGTCGGTTCCACCAGCTACGCTAGACTGTTGTAATGTGGCTCTAAATATCTTTAGAATTGCTGTATACAGTTTTGATGCACGATGACTTTACAGTTGGAATGCTGGAATTCGCATAAAACAGGTGCGGCTATACTTTTTTTTCGAACTTCTCAGAGATTTCTCAGCTATTGACGATTCGCCCTTACAAGGATGCTCTCTTATAGAGCTTTTCTCACCCATACAATTTTCTCCCAAACAAATGCGTTCTCTTTTATGAAGGTTTTCTCCCTTGCAGGTTTATTCTATACAACAGGGCTGTTGATATTCTGCATGTTCTCTTACAACGTTTTTCAGACGATTAAACGAACTCGTCGGACTTTAGCGATAAAGTCTAACATCGTCCAAAATGGGAACAGCGTGCGGGTTGACATGAATTGAAGGTAAAATGTCATTCAATGTAGAGCAAAAGCTACGCTTGATTCCAACGTAGCCGGTTGGCAGTGTTTAGACAGACCGCAAACGTATCGGTACGTGCACGCACCCGGCGGCGCGCCGAATAAAGGGGGCCGGATATAAAATTTTGAAACCAACCCCACACGATATAACCGGCGCGCTGGCGCAACAACCGAGCGTGGTGCATAAATAGTACTTACCGGGTCGTATTTTACCGACAAAGTATTTGCGCGGATGCAATAACTTATTCATCGCCGACGGTAGCTGCAGCTCGCGCCCGTCCTTCGTGTCCCGCGCGCCACCGGCCGGTCCGGGCCGCCGCGATCCTGGAGTTGGGAGCCAGAAACAGAAGCAGAAAGCACAGCGTGAGTGCGCCGTGTGAGTGTAAGCAATAAATAACCCCATTACCGCGGGCTTGAGACCAATTATTATTGTTTGTGACGGGCAAGCGGGCAGCGTCCAGGGGCTCGGCAAAAATTACACCAGCATAATCCTTATTGCGGATTATAACGCATTATTGCGCGGTGGAGTGGGCGTCTGAGTGAAAAATCAATCCAATTGGCCGTGTATGGCTTCTTCCTGGATGCAGATTTTATTGGGCCGAACCGCGTGCGCGCGTGTGTGTGTGTGCTCCATAATCCATCATTTGTGGCGTTAGTTGGGTGCCTGCGAGCGTCGCTTGATGTTGACAAGTTGGGGCTGCTTGTTAAGCCTATCTGTTTGTTAATTTATTTGTTATTAATTAGAGCACGCATTGAACCTAAGACCTTTTATCGAGAACACCAGCACCGTCACGTTACATGGCTCGTTGGACTGACTATGAGAAAAGGCGATTTTTAGTATATCCTGTTATGGCTCTGTTCCAAGAATCTATTGGAAATGTAGACAGGGTTATGCGGGATTCAGAAGTTCTAAATTCCGGAGATTACCTTCGAAAAGTCTATAAGTCTATAATATAAATGCTAGCTATAATACAATAGCTTAAGTTTCA